>JAPYYW010000585.1:0-47643 GCA_030522545.1 Cremastinae sp. A BG-2022a
TGTCAACCTGATTTCGCGGAGAGCTCGCCCGTGTATCTGTCACACCACAGATTGTGTCGCTCGTGTACGAAGATGTAGTGTGTTTCGGTACGAAACAATTCCATCTTCCTTTCCAATTCTTTTTCGCAATATACTGTTTCTATAATTGTTTTTTCTTTAGCTTAAAAAATTACAAAAGCGACATGATATTGGCGTACGAACGGGAAACACTCTCGTTTCGCGTTTCGCCAAAACTCGACAGGCAGGCACGAAGCACGCAGTATGGAGATGCTTGGAAGGAGGCGTATTTCCTTCGGGGATGCACTCACACTATTGTTTCACACTGCGTCCAACTGGTAGCGCTATTTCCCGCAAAAACATTTAAAAAATGGAGAAATATTTTTTTTTACAATTTATTGACGTTTATTCAATTTATACGTGTATAAATTGCATAGTATAATATTTTTGAATCCATTATCTTTTTAACTCTCTAATCGGTATATAAATACGAGCTTTTATATAATATGTGTGTTTTAACGGATGGTAGCAATAAATCACGCTGCATATGTCATAGTTGAATTTTATGAACGATTAATTCCATTTGTCTGTCAAAGTCGAAGAATATTTTTATCGCTTCGAACGCTGATAACTAAAAAGTGAATAATAAACGAGAGCTGTAACTACCGGATTGGAAATTTTCGTAAAAAATTGTCAGTCGATCCTAACCGAACGAAAATCTCAATTGGCAATGATTATTCAAATTTGTTCTTCGAACATTGTAATGAGTTGTATCCAATAATTTTAATTTTGAAAATTTTTTTGAGAAATAAGTTATTAAACTTTCTCGATATATGGGTTAAATCACGATTTCTCGTGATCTTGCAGTGATTTAAGATAAAAAGTAAAATACAATTTGATAAAAACCTATCTTACACCTCTTATAAATTGAGAAGAAAAACGTTGACAGAGGAAGAGCGCGATAGTAAATTCGCTATGAATAAACGTTTGTCAATCTTTTGCAAATGCCGCACGGAGCTCATTTCACGGCTAATTTTGCATAAATAAATTAACGAAGACTGACTTCGTTGCTCAATCGTCAGGATCGTCGTCATCGTCGGAAATATACTTCTTAGTAACCCGCCTTCTCCGGCCGCCTCTTCCCTCACTCTTACGTCCCTTCATCTTCATCTTCATCTTCCCGCCTGATTCATTGTCCGAGTCATCCTCACCTGAAAAAAAGATTTTTACGTCTAATATTGTATATTTATATATTTAGTACATTCAGTATATTAATTAATCATAAAAGCTAGATAATTTGAATTGTAAAAACCTCTATCATCGCCGTCAGAGGTAGTTCCCTCTGCCTCGAAGCGTTCCCGAGCATTCGCGAATACTGACTGAAGTACGATCGAGTCTTCGTGAATCGTGGAGGCTTCCTTGTTATAAGTTTGCGCATTGATGCACAATTGCATAAAATCTTTATCGAGCTCGTCAAAATTGGCATACTGAAAGGATGAAAATAAGGTATAATGAAGCGCATTGGAAGAAAACGCGAATATAATTTATACTTTACCTTTCCATCCTCAACTTTTTGTAAAAGTTTGTTTATAGTCAGAGGCTTCTTAATGAGAACGTAGTAATCGGGGAATTCTCGTTTGGAAGGTAATTTCATAAAAGGCTTGCTAAGCAACCGACCATCGCTGTCGGTGTAATTAACGACGACCATGAGAAGTTTTTTCATCGCTTTCTTTAATTTCGGATCGACGTTGCTTCCCGTGCCTTTGCGTTTTTTCGGCATCGGCTCGTCGTCCTCTTCGTCCTTCTTCCTCCTCTTCCGAGGCTTCTTCTTCTCCTTTTCGTCCTCCTCTTCTTCCTCGTAATCGATTGCGTCGTCGTCAATGGCTTTGAGCCATTCCTTCTCTGTCAGACTGTCGGAATAATCGACTTCTTTTCGCTGTCTCGAGCCTCTTCCGAAGAGCCTCTCATCGTCCTCGTCGTACGTCCATCGTTCGACCTCCTCGTCATCCTTGACGAGCCAACCGGGAAGCTCGTGCTCTTCCAACAATCGGGACTTTCTGTTTAGTCCAGACTTGGCTTCTTCCCGGCGTCTCTCGAGATCCATTTTCTTGAACATATCTTTCTCGTCCTGATTTCTTCCCATCATTTCATTGATAGTCGCGTCATCGGGTACTTCGTTCTCTTCCTCGTCATCCGCGTCGTCCTGATGCAGGATAGTTTGCAGAAATTGATGTCTCTCCAATCCTGTCGATTTCTGATCGAACATTCCGGCCTGTATTATTTTTTCATCCATGTTCAATTTGTACCTGGCTGCAGCCAAAATTCTCTCTTCCACAGAATTAACCGTCATCAGTCGCAAAACCCGGACTTCGTTTTTCTGCCCTATTCTGTGAGCTCTGTCTTGGGCTTGCAAGTCTTGATGGGGATTCCAATCGGAGTCGAATATTATGACTGTGTCAGCGGCTTGAAGATTGAGTCCAAGACCTCCGGCTTTCGTCGACAAAAGGAACAGAAAATATTCTGATCCAGGATCGTTGAATTTTTTCAATAAATCGCCTCTGTCTTCGGACTTGGTTGTACCATCCAGACGAAGATATGTGAATCCTCGCCAGGTCAAATAATCCTCCATAATCGTCATCAGCTGTGTCATCTGACAGAAAAGCAAAACGCGATGATTCGTCGCTTTGAGCTTCGGTAGGATTCGATCCAGTAGCTCGAATTTTCCAGAAGCTCGATAAAGGTCAGGCCCCGTAACAACGGCAGTCCCGGAGATTCCAATGTGCTCGCAATATTTCTCTTCGATAGCTGGAAAAATGAAAGGATGGTTGCAAAGTTTTCGCAACTGTACGATCGTGTTCATCAGAGCCTTCGCCCCGCCCTTGCCCTTTTTTCCCTTTTCCGAACCGTCGGTCAGCAACACACCCCTGCTCTGCATGTGCTTGTACAAAACTTTCTGCAGTCCGGACATTTCGCACTTTACTATGTACTCAACCTTATCCGGAAGCTGCGACTCGACTTCTTTCTTAAGACGGCGAAGCAAGAACGGCCTGAGAACTTTGTGCAACCGGCGAATAATGAGAATAGTTTCCTCCTCGTTGAGCTCAACTTTTTCTCCGGTCGTGGCGAAGGGCGCGTTGAACCACTGCTCGAATGTGCTGCACGATTTAAATATCGATGGCAGCAAAAAATTCAACAAGGCCCACAGCTCGGGCAATTTGTTTTGTAGCGGTGTTCCGGTGAGTAAAAGTCGATGAGGAGCGATGTAATGGGTGTTCAGAACTTGCGTCAGCTTGCAATGATGATTCTTCATCCTGTGACCCTCGTCTATTATCATGTACTTCCACTGCAATTTTGCCAGAACGCTTTTGTCCTTGACGATGTATTCGTACGTCGTTAGAAGAACGTTGAAGTTCGTCGTGCGCATTTGCGACTGAATGGCTCGTCTCACTATCGGTGATCCTTTGTATGAAACAACGATGACACTGGGAGCCCATTTTTCAAACTCGAGAACCCAATTGGACAGAGTTCTGAAACGAAAAATAAAGATTTTTATCATTGCAAGAAGAATTTATCATTTTCAGAGAATTTATATAATTTTACTCACGAGAGAGGCACGATAACGAGGAAAGGTCCATTAACTTTCTTCATCTCCATCAGGTACGTGATTAGAGCGATAGTTTGTATAGTTTTACCGAGACCCATCTCGTCCGCGAGAATTCCATTCAGGTTATTGTTGAACAAGGAAACCAACCATTCGAGACCCTAGAAAGCATGCGAACGATTGTGTTAATAGTTACCGAAAAATAATGATAATCAAGCGATTAAATATAAATGACGATACCTTTATCTGGTATTCTTTGAGTTTTCCATTAACCATGATGGACGCCTGTTCAGTAACTCGTTCGCGAACGGTATGAGCGATGCTGTAATATGTTTGTTCCTCGGTTTTGTACTCGTCGTCTTCGATTTTCACTTTTTGCAAGGTCTTCTTGACCTTCTCCTCTTCAATATCAGCTTCTTCTTTTTCAGCTAAAAAAAAAGTACCAAGTGTCGATAGTTTTAAAGAAAAGATTATTGAAAAATGTAAAGTATTTCTGGAATAGCAACCATTTTCCTTTTCCTCGGTATCCTCCTCGTCGTCCTCCTCTTCCTCTTCCTCGTCGCTGCCCGTGTCGACGACTTCCCAGCCTGGATGCGATTCGAGGAAAGCTGCCAGCTGACTCTTTAGTGGAGCTTCCTCATCGTTCAACGTTCTGCCAGTCGCGACTTCCATAACCGAAACACGATAATCATCCCCTCCAGCGGCATCCTCCCCGTCCGCCTTCTTCTTCTGTAGTCAAATAATTTTTTTGATTAAAATTTTCTTCATTTAATGAAATTGTCGTCACCTTGCTCCGAAGTAACAAAGCTTGACTTTAAATCCCTACCTTCTTACGCTTTTGCTCTTCGGCCTGTTTTTTCTTCTGCTCCATTTTATGTTGTTTGACCATTTCCGTGAGATTTCCAATATACTCGTCGGTCTGCGAGAGCAGGAAGGTCAAACGTTTGTCTTTCTTCTGATCGATGAGTTTTCTATAACCTTCCTCGTCCTCGGCCATGAGACGACGCATACGCTCTTTCTCGATACGTTCCTGCTCCTTCTTCTGCTCTTTCTCAGCGTTCGCATGATAATTCAGCACCGCCTTGTTGAGGCGTGCCAATTTCGCGATATTGTTGCGATG
This sequence comes from Cremastinae sp. A BG-2022a, assembly GCA_030522545.1. NCBI lineage: Eukaryota > Metazoa > Arthropoda > Insecta > Hymenoptera > Ichneumonidae > Cremastinae sp. A BG-2022a. Next base: position 4,719 of record JAPYYW010000585.1, read on the forward strand.
ATATTCTTTGAAATCTTTACCATGCTGGAGAACGGATGCAAGGAATTCCTACAAAGTAAAACATGTATGAATACTAGAAAAAGAGGCGAATATTTTATCAATTATTTTAATGTCAGCATAAAAAGTTTAAAAATTGTTCCATATATTATTTTACTTGCCTGATGTTTCTGCCTGCGTTTCCTCTCAGCCTCGAGTTTCTGCTGTTTCTCCAATTTTTCCGTAGCACGTGCTTCCCGTAAACCTTGACGTTTCGTTCTCTTGTAAGCTTTAACATTCACGGCGGTCTCCAGTGTCGTGTCCTGACGAGTGCACGCGAGAATCTGTGAAAATAAATCGTTTTTGTAAACAAAGAAATTAGTTTTAATTTTATTGTCGATAAAAAAATGTTACCTCTGCCCGCAACTGTCGCTGAAAGTTCAACACTCTGAGCATTCTCAACTCTATCTGGGCTTGAATTCGGAGATCCTCTGACATGTTCGTTGGAAGATAACTGAGTTGTTCTTTTCTCGAAGCAATTCGGGCGGCGACTCTGAAAATGTATCAAATTTAATCACACTTGAGAGCTTATTCGAAAATTTCCAGTATTAAAAAAAAACGTTAATTAAGGCAAGTTTAGGTCAAATAATTAAAATGAAAACGCCAAAGATATACCTATTCTCACGTTCTTGAAGAATCAAAAGGGGGTCCAATCCAACGGGCTTGGCGACACTTGTCACGCGATTAGTTTTGGGCACAGGCTGCTGCACTTGATGCTGAGGTGTCTGAGCTCCCGGTCTTGGTGGTCCGATCTGTCCCATTCCAACAGGCCCGGGAACTTGCGGGCCTGTCGAAGGCGGTGGAACTTGATTCGACTCGGTCGCCCGTTGTCCCATTCCTGTAAAATATTCACATTTGTTCAATAAAATGGATAGTGTGAAACAAATGTGAGATACTCTTGGGAAAACATACCTTGAACTGCCAAAGCAAGTTGCTGAGAAAGAGGCTGGTTCCTTGCTAATAATCTATATGCCATTATTTGCACGCTGTAAAATGTTGAAAGACGAGTTAGTTAATATTTTATTAAATATAAATTGATGTCGATAAAGCAATTGCGATAATAAATTAAAATTGAAGAATAATGTGAAAGAAAAAATATATGTCGAGAGAAAAATGAAAATTGATACCGTAATTGTTGCAACTGCTGAGAGCTGAATGGCTGTTTTTCTCCTGCATTTCCTTGTCTGGCTCTGAGTGCAAGAAGCTGCGAATAGCGCGGATCCTCCTGAAGTCCCTTCTCTTCCATAGAGTCAATAGCTTTTTGCAGAGCGTTCAGATTTTCCTGGCCGGGTCCCGAGCTCGGCAAAGCGCCGTTTGGACCGAGAGCCCCAGGTTGGCCCGCAGTTCCGCTAGGACCCACGTTGTTTCCCGCTCCGAGAGGTGGCATTCCCGGGCTCATCTGGCTTCCAGGACCTCCCGGTGGTACCGGGCCCGGTGGATTTCCCGGTCCTCGAGAATCTATCGGTGCGGACGGTCCACGACCTTCGCTCGGCCCCATTGGAGGTCTGTGCTCGTTTATTTGATTCGGAGGGCCGCTACCTGGCGGAATCTGTGGCCCGTTCTCTGTCCCCATGGAAGGTGAGACCCCACCCGGGGGCATCTGACTTCGCGGGCCATTTGGAATCCCCGCCGCGGTACTGGGCATGTTCATCATTCCACCAGGTCCGGTCATACCTATGGAGTTGACTGAATTTACGACACCAATTTGATTCATCTGAGGCGAACCGTTCGGTCCCATCGGACTCGGCGCTCCAGGAGGCATCTGTCCATGCCCGTTCGATCCCGGGCCCATGTGACCTCCATTGGGACCAAGATTCGAAGAGCCCGGAGCTATCTGACTGGATGTTATCGGGGGAGGGCCACCGGCTGCCAAATGAGATCCACCGGGAGGGAGAGGACTTCCGTGAGGAACTGCCATGTGTCCGGGAGCGTTCTGGCCTCCCGGAGGAACCATGTGACTCGGCTGACTTGTATTTATGTGTCCCGGGGGAACGCCCATTCGTCCCGGTACTCCAGGAGCCATTCTCGGATTGGGAGCTGATCCGGGTCCCATGTGAGCGCCTGGACCGGGCTGGCCCATATGCGGAGGACCGTGCGACGATGATCCTTGTCCGGCTGGTATGTGACCAACCGATACTCCCGGTCCCATGGGACTTGGTCCGCTCAGCATCTGACCTGGCATTTGTCCATGCGCCGAACCCATCTGGGAAGGTCCTCCGGGTCCCATGTGCATTGGCACTCCGGCTCCCATGTGATTTGGACCACTCCCTGGTCCCATTTGTCCAGGACCTCCCGGACCCATTTGGCTCGCTGGCCCATGTCCCATTTGTCCACCGGATCCTACCACATGACCTCCAGGACCCATATGACCTCCTGCCGGCATGTTTGGAGGCATCTGAGTGGGAACCATGGATCCTCCTTGAGGAGGAATACCACCTGTTCCTGGACCTCCTGGTCCTTGATTCTGAAAAGTAAATTATTTCACACTTTAACGATTAATTTTCATTTCATACAGATTCTTTTTTTTTTCTCTCCTACGTAAAAATTAGTTTCTCTAAAAAAGAATCAGAAAACTAAATTCGTAAAGTCAGGTTCAAAATCGTTCAGAAGTTGTCAACAATTTTCCTGCTTCATTTGAATGGAAATTTTGAAAAATTTGTAGAGCTTCATTTACTAGAGAATCTTTTTTTATTGACAAGAGCTCAAGTTTTCTGGATAGATGTAGGAAAAAAAATAGTTAGTTCAAAACTATCATATAAAGTTGCTCATTATAAAACAACAGTAACAATAAAATTTCAATGTTTACGATAATAGAAATAATATTATAGAATATTAGAAATATTCTATTATCAGAATTAGAATTATTAGATTATTAGAATTATTATATAGAACATTAATGAATAGAATTTATAGAAATTATAGAAAAAGAATAGAAATTATAGAATAGAATAAAATATAGAATTATTAGGAATATTAGAAAATATAAATAATAGAAATAATAACCTGCGGGCCAATGTTTGGTGGCATCTGTTGAGAATGTAACGGATAAATGTGCTGCTGACTCCCTTGCTGTTGAGGCATCATACCTCCACCGGGATATTCTTGATTAGGAGGAAGAGCATGGTGAGGAGAAGGTCCCATTCCGGAGCCCTGTGGATTTGGCGAAGAATGGGAAGGGGATTGTTGCGGCGGACCCATTGGACTCTGTGCTTGAGACATGGGAGACAGCTGAGGGGAAGAGTTAGCCATGCCAGGCGTGCACAGTTTTCCTCCTTTCCTCTGTCCACGCCTTTTTTTTATACACAAGAGAAAACATTAATTCTAAAAACTTTTTAAATTTTCATAAATATTTGACAGTCCTTAAATTTGTAATAAAAAAAAATACCAACAGAGTATAAAATTTGTTACACAATGCTGTGCTACTAATTAGTAAGATTGTAAAAATTACCGAAATATTTAAAAAGTTTTAAGCTGGAAAAATCATACAAAAGAGAAAATATTAATTCTAAAAAATTTTCTAATTTTCATAAATATTTGACAGTCTTTAAATTTGTAAAAAAAAAAATTCCAACGGAGTATAAAATTTGTTACACGATGCTGTGCTGCTAATTAGTAATATCGTAAAAATTACTGAAATATTTTTAAAGTTTTAAGCTGGAAAAATCAGACTGGTTCATAATTAAGTTTTCCACCCAAAATCTTAATAATTGAAACAGCAAAGTATTGAAATTCATTTAGCAAAATTCCCTTAGGCCAGAACACTTTTCGAAGCAATGGCTCGATCCCAGTACGAGAGAGTCCCTTTTCTGTGGCATGTGAGAAAGCGGAGTAAAAGAAATAACTGGTACTCGGAGTTACCGTTTTTTTTCCTGTATCGTGGACGTCACCGTGAAATTTGTAAATAAAAATCAAGTGCGACAAATTCACTGTAATTACTTCTAAATTATCGACACGAACGAACCCGATCGTCCGAGCAAACGAATACAATGTATGCCGACATTGACGACGCTAATGTTCATTCGGTACGTTTTGGTATGCGTCTCAAGTACGGTATCTCCGAGTGATAAACTCAACACAACGCCCAAATTACAGGAAATAAAATTTCAAATCAATCTAAAATCAAAGTATATTTTATTTTTCAATTTATATAGAATTACATTTTTGTGTTTTTTTTTTGGCAATGATTATTGAACCCGATGTCAAACTGTAAACCTAGATCGTAATCCTGGTGGATAGGTTCGAACCACTAGAAGGTTATATGACCAGTCAATTTTCATACCATCATATTTCTGCTTGAAAAAATATTTTAAAACAGAATAAAAATATATATTTCCTTTTAAATAAACATATTAGTGATATGTATGTAGAAAAAAACGTTAAAAATTGATCCTGTTAGGGCCAGTTTCCAAAATTTAGGACAATTATCTCCTTCGTCCTTCTTATCTCGAATGGTATTGGTTCGTTTACATGAACGATGTACTGAAATGAAGCAATTCGATTGGCCAACTAATAATCACATGGTTCAAAATAAACCATTAGGATTTGAGCTTACAGAAAATTATTTTTCAATGTAAACATACACTAACATGTTGAAACACGATTTTTCTTTACGAACATCAGTGTCGAGAGAAGTTTGTCCGAAATTTATTTATTGGCGAGGAATGCGCATATTTATATTCAAATCAACTTCAATTACGCAAAAACGAACGATTCTATTTTGAATAAAGAAAAAGCTATTACTTTTCAACAGTTTTCTAAAATAGTCGCAACTGGATAAAAACGCATGACATTGAACCAATTGTACATCGACCATTATTTCCGCGAATAAAAGTACAACATTTTCCCTCGCAAAAGGAAGTGAAACCGGTTGAAAAAAAATCACGTCTGGCGTTTATTAACGATCGTTGAATTATTGTAATAGTCGTAATTATTATGGAAGATGAAGAAGTGATTTGTTTGTCATCCGACGACGAAGATTCTCCTCCAATAACTTCTCCCAAGGTGAACATTTTTTTTTTATTTCGTTTCATTTGAGACTTCGCGAAAAATCTTGCGCACACAATATTTTCACACTGTACTCAACATTTGACACTTGATGGAAATTTTTATTGCAGACACCCAAAAAGCTCAGACTTGAGGTTGAATTGCCATTTGCTGGAAACAAAACCGGCAAGAGAAAAGTTCAGATAGGATTTTCCAATGAAACTGATTGCGATACGCCAAAAAAATTAAGACTCATAGCGGACGAGAGCATAGATGAAATTTCAATAGTTTTGCCAGACAATTCTTCAAATACAAAATCTAAATCAGATTCAAAACCTGCGACCTCGTTGAAGAATAATGCCAAGAGTTTTGAAAAATTTGATTTTTCAAAAATTCGAAATGAATTGCATAAGGATTCAAAATTTACAAGAACTATTAAAGTTGTAGGAAAGCCTGAAAACGTATCAGAGACGAGAAACCAAAAATTGTTGGATCAAGAGGATCAAGAGGAAATTGAAAAATTGAAAAAGAGCAAAGATACTGAATCAATAGCTTTAAAAACCATCTCACAGGGCGCTAAAGTTATACCAGATTCTCCAAAGTCACAGAAAGATAGCGTACAGGAAAGAAATTCTGAACAGAAAAATGGTGGATCTGCTAAGGAGTCGAGTTTAGAGAAGAATGTAGAGAGTAGCAATAACGTCGATAGTACTGTGAATTCGAATATTGCTTCAAATTCTCAAACTATCAAGAGAATAAAAACTACTCATACGCCCTTTGTTCAAGAGTCATGTGATAGAAATACCAATAAAAGGAGTTCATCTCCAGAAATAGAAATTGTTGAGACTATCGCAAAGGTGTCTAAACCGGTTGATCAAATTTCCAGCAGCACTGATCAAATTTGTCAAGAGAACAGAAACAATCAAGTATCAAGTACTTCAAATCGAAGAAGCTCGCAAAGTTCAGATTCTGAGATTTCTTGTTCATCAGAAAGCAGTAAAAATATGTCAAAAAGCAATTCAAAGAGAAAAACTCTTGGCTGTTCTAGAAGCTCAGTCATAACTGAAAAAAAATCCATGAAAAATCTTCCAACCATCACAAACGATGTAATTATTAGAGAAAGTCCTAAAAAAATATCTTTGGCTCTTAAGTCAAACAGTGCAAAGAAAGTAGATGGCGATGAGCCAAAATTATCCAGTGAACCAAGAGAGGAGTCTGGAAGTTCCAAATCTTCGACGGAGAGCCCAAAGAAGCCACAATTAGTTATAAAATCGATAAAACCAGTTGAGTCGGACAGTCAGAGCACTTTTGCCATGTTTCTGAGTCTGTGTTTGCAAACAAAACGCACCGAAGACATGAAAACAATAGTAGCAAAGCTCAAGCGCAATTACGATCAGCTTGATCCTAAGTACGCAAAATCAAAAGAATTCAATGATCTCCTGAATAAAATACGAGAAAAAATAATGGCCAAGAGCAATGCAGTATACCACTATATCAGCCAAGTGAATGATGAGATGAAGCCAAGAAGATTGAAAGCAAAGTCTTCAAAAACAAAGAACATAGAGGAGAAGAGCAAGGAAGGTAAAGCAGAGGAGGCTGTGGGTGGCGATGATGCTGATAAGAATGAAGAATCTGCAAACGAAGAGGTCGAGGATAATTCTCCAGAGGCGCAGAGATTGAGAAAAAAGATAAAAATGATAAATCATACTATGAAAAGGTGTGCAAAACGTATAGAACAACTGGAAGTTGCTGAAGTTGAATTTAATGATGACAACGACAGCGCCTATATAAAGCTTTCTCGATACAAGGAGAAAATGATTGAGCTGTACAGGAAATTGTGTGAATACACGAATGAACATGCCGACGCTGGACGCGCTTATTTGCGACCGAAACATCTGAGGGTCACACAAATCCCCTCGATCGATCAGGCGATAAATAGTTTCATTAATTCGAAACTCTCATGCAATAAAACCAAAGGATCGAAAAGGAAATCTTTCGTGGACAACCTTATTTTTCCTGATTATATCGACATTCTCAAATGCGTTGCTAAAGTCAATGACGACCAGGATCTTGGACTTACCAAACGGAAGCAACAAAAATTGGGTACTCTTTCATATCATATTTTCGTTTTTATTATATAACTTTTATTAAAAATGTTAAAAATGCATGATTTAATGCTATGCGTGAAAATCTATTTCAGCTCAGGACGCCTTCTCTCAATTAGGCAAGCACTTGCAAAAAGCGAGACAGACGGACTACTGGGACACTTTTTCGTTTAACTTGGAAGATGGTAAAGATCCCGCAGTCGCGAATCCTACATTGGCCCAAAAGTTGCAGGAGAATCAGGAAATTGCAGAAAAAAATACAAATGCGATATTCAATGAGTATGTGAAGAAACAAGAAGAACAAGGACTCAAAGGTAGTGAAAGTAACGGCACCGAGGATGATAGCAATAATGAGGAGGATAACGATGAAGAGGATGATGATGAAGAGGACGACGACGACGACGACGACGAAGACGAGGAAAATGATTCGACCTCTATGAGTACTGATCAACCCAACGAATGCAAAAGCCCAAAGAAGTTGAACAAAAGTAAAAATGTCCCCAGTTCTTCAGAAAAAAATTCTGAAGGTCGAACTACCGAAAGTTCGTCAAATTCCAGTCAAAAAAACAGCAATGATCGAATTACGAATACCGAAGATAACGATCTAACTAGTCGGATCGACGATACCACTGAAATCAACAAAAAAATCATTGAAAACGTCACAGCTGATAAAACTATAAAAGAGAAAGGTTCATTTCGTTAATTATTTTATCTATAACATGTGCGTTGAATATCACAATTTTACATAAATTAATTTTCAGAATCTACCCCCAGTGATTCGACAAACATAACGAATGAAACCGATTCAAATAACAAGGAGAAAGAATTGTGTGCTGAAAAAGAAATCGTGCATATTGAAGGTTTGCATCATTCATGAATTTATTATAATGAAATACCAATATAATTATATATTAATCAGTTTGCACTATAATGAAAATGAAAAAAAAACGGAATCTAAACGTTTCTTTATCAGAAAAATCGCGTTTACATATAATCGTATTAATTGTATCTTAATATAATGTAAATTATATTCTAGATTCAAGAGAATCAACAGAAATAACAGATGAAAAAAATTCAAATAATGAGGAAGAATCATGCGTCGAAAAAGAAATCGTCCAGATCGAAGGTTTGCATTAATCATGAATTTCTTATAATTCAAAATCAATATAACTCAATATTAATCCGTCGGCACGTAATTAGAGTTTAACAAACGCAATCCAAACCTTTGTTTTGACCAAAACATCGCTCTTACATGGGAATTAATTTTATATGAATATAAGAATGTAAATTATATTCTAGATTCAAGAGAATCAACAGAAATAACAAACAAAAAGGATTCTGATAATAAGGATAAAAAATCATGTGCCGAAAAAGAAATCGTACAGATTGAAGGTTTCCATCATTCATGAATTTTTTATATTTCAATATCAACATAAATCCATATTAATCCTTTGATACTATAATGAAAATTTAATAAACAGAATCCAATCTTTTGTCTCCATCAAAAACATCGCATTTACATATTTTTGAAATGGTTGTATATCAATATAAAGATGTAAATTATATTTCAGATTTCAGCGAATCTACAAAAATAACTAATGAAAACGGTGAAAATATTAAGGAGAAAGAATCGCCTGCTGAAAAAGAAGTCGTGGAGGTTCAAGGTTCGCATCGTTCACAAATTTTTTATATATTTCAATATCAACATAATTTCATATTAATCTGTTGGTACTTTATCTCGACCAAAAAAATTGCATTTATATTTATTTGGAATGATTGTATATCCATATAAACATATAAATTTTATTCTAGATATCAGCGAATCTACAAAAATAACTAATGACAATGATGCAAATAGTAAGGAGAAAGAATCGCCTGCTGAAACAAAAGTCGTGGAGATTCAAGGTTTGCATCGTTCACGAATTTTTTATATTTCAATATCAGCATAAGTCTATATTAATTCTTTGGTACTATAATGAAAATTTAACAATCAGAATCCAATTTTTCGTCTCGACCAAAAACATTGAATTTCCTTGTATTTGAAATGATTGTATATCAATATAAAGATGTAAATTATATTTCAGATTTCAGCGAATCTACAAAAATAACTAATGAAAACGGTGCAAATATCAAGGAGAAAGAATCGCCTGCTGAAAAAAAAGTCGTGGAGGTTCAAGGTTCGCATCGTTCACAAATTTTTCATATATTTCAATATCAATATAATTTCATATTAATCTGTCAGTACTTTATCTCGACCAAAAAAATTGCATTTATATTTATTTGGAATGATTGTATATCCATATAAACATATAAATTTTATTCTAGATGTCAGCGAATCTACAAAAATAACTAATGACAATGATGCAAATAGTAAGGAGAAAGAATCGCCTGCTGAAAAAAAAATCATGGAGACTCAAGGTTTGCATTGTTCATGAATTTTTTATATTTCAATATCAACATAAGTCTATATTAATTCTTTGGTACTATAATGAAAATTTAATAATCAGAATCCAATTTTTCGTCTCGACCAAAAACATTGCATTTCCTTGTATTTGAAATCATTTTATGTTAATATAAAGATGTAAATTATATTCTAGATTCGAGCGAATCACCAAAAGTAACGGATGAAAACGATTCAGTCCACGAAGACAACCAAACGTGCGCTGAGGAAACAACTGTGGAAGTTAAAGGTTTGTATAACTTATAAATTTTTTTTTTGATTCTATATCTGTATAATCCTATGTTATATATGATAATCTATAATTGAAGAGAAGGATTCCGAAGTATTGTCTTTTCCGAAAATAACTCTTCGACAATTAATAAATGAAGAGCTTCTTCAAATCACCAGTGACTCCATGGAAAAATCAAATAGCAACAATTCAAAATTAAAGAAAAAGTCAAAGAAAACAAACGAGACCTCCGAAGGTTCGGTTTTTCACATTTTCATAAAACTTCGATCGAAAAAAAGGTGCTATTTTTAAAATAAATTTTTAATACTTACAGAAAATAGTGCCAAAGTTGAACATGACATTACCGAAGAAGAATTTGTGGATGAAAGTGCCAGAAATGAATCCAAGGAGATAGGAGATACTAAAGGTTAGTTACTTATTTAATCGGAATATTCAGATAATTGGAAGAGTCAGATGTACCGAAAATGATGATGGAAACTAAATAGATGCGGAGGCCGATACCAAAGACGCTAGCGAGGCCGAGATTGTCCCGCCCAGGCCGTTGAGAATACGATCGTTCGCGAAGCCTCCCTCTTTCTGGTCAAATAGCCAAGACTCGAATGTAGATATGTGCGAAGTTACGGAAAACCCAGTAGTTGATAGTTCTGAAATTTCGGAAGGCAAATCAGGCGAGAGATCCATAAAAAATGCAAAAATATTGGTCGGCTCAAAATTTCGTGACTCGAGCAACTTTTCACAAAAGAAGGACACAGTTAATTCGCCGGAAAAACTGTCGAATTTCGTAACAAGGATTTCGATGCAACGAAATGCAGGAAAATGTCAAAAGAGTATACCTTCACACACCAGCGAAACTAACAGGAGCAAACAAACAACGATTCCCCTGATGTTCCGATCTAACTCTTCTGGAACTGGAAGTGCTCAGACATCGAGTTCGCAAAATAAAACTATCGTGTCGGTTAAACCAAGGGAAAATATTCCAGAAATGTTGCCTCAAGTGAGAGAGAATGCGCAAAGTGGCCTTCAAAGAAATGCACACGTCGTCAAAGTGACACCGAGCGTAGTTGTGCCGAAAAATGTCCAAGCTCTGTCCCAGAGAAAAATAATTGAGAACGAGTTGCCTTCTCGCAAGTATCAGATCAAAGTTGTGGTCAATAAATCAAAAAGCAAAGAATCGTCTTCGAGTTCGTCAGTCTCGACGATTGTTGGGTCAAATAATTCCGCGGCATCGATGACGGTAACTCCTCTAGTAACGAATCCAGTGAGAGCACAGATTGTCTCGAAATCCGTAAATTCGCAAGTAATTCGACTGAAGGACGGCCGCTACGTGAAAGGCATGGTGATTCATCGCGTAGGCCCTTCCTCCCAGAACCAGGCAGTCACACTGAAAAACCCTCGTTTCGTAAAAACCATCGACAGCGGCAAGCCCACTCATCGAATGATCGGTGCCGAAAAAGTCTCAGTTGTGACGAGGGTTAACAATCCGAGCTCTCAACACGAACCAGATACCACATATAAAAATGAATAACAGATTATTAGATAAAAACGGATAAAAGTCTTCGAGAGATCTTTGAAAATTCGCGAATGGGCCGGTAAATAATTCAACAATCGAGAACGAACGTGCAGAATTTATTTGCACAAAGACGAGAAAACTTGTCCAAAACTCCTGCAGATTTTATTGTTCAAGGAATAACGAAAGTGTCGCTTATAAACGCTTAGAAACGATATCGCGATTAGAGCGCGGTCATAAGTTTAAGAATTTTTTTCGTAAGAACGAAATTTTTGTTGGCGAGGTTCTCGACGATGTCGAAGTGATCGACGTTGTCGCGTAACAGAGTGAATTCTACGTCGTCCACAAAGTTAATGAGTTTCTGAAAGAGAAAAAATAGTGAAAATTGAAAATTTTATGTAATCGTGTCGAAGCGCTGTTGTTGAATAAAGTTCTGTAATTTTTATACCTGAGCGTAAAGTTTCGACTCTTGAACGAATACCGGAGCGTCACATTCGCCGACCGTCACAAAAACTTTGATATCTCTCAAGGATTCGTACGCGCCCGTTTCCAAATTACGAAGACTCAGATTTTTAATTTCATGCCTATAACCGAAAAAACGTGTATACGTTCTCGATAATTATTAAATCGAGATTTTTGAGGGAACATGTCTATTGTGGAAACAAAATAGGAACTCACGGACTGAGCCGGAGGGCTTCGTTGTAATTAGTTTTTACCAAAGGCTCCAAGTTGTAAATACCAGCAATCAAAATGATCCCTTTAATAAGTTTCAAAGATCCGCAGCTTTTCATGGAATTTAGCCACTCGGGATCGTGAAGCAAACTCGCTGCCATGTGCGCTCCAACGCTGTGCCCAGCGATCCAAACGCACCTTTCGAACGATTGCAAAATAACAAATGAAACATTCAAAACGATCATCATTAGTCAAAATAAAAATATTTTATACTTGGATAAACGAAAAAAATTGTGTAACGTTCTAAAAGAACAATTAATTTTTCATTTTACTCGAAATCAAGTTTAAATGTCTGCTTTTATTTTATTTTATACTCACTTGGATCCAAACTCTCGGCTTTGCTTGAGAATCTTTTCCAGTGCGCACTTTATCTGAGATATTATTTCGCTGACCGAAACTACGTCACATTTTTTAATTTTAATTCGTGATTAACTTTAATTCGTGATTGTAATTTTTCATGAAAGCGTGTTAAAAAGTATGTGCGCTTATAAAAAACTTACCGGTTGGACACAAGCTGTAACCGATGTTATAAACTTTTATTCCGTTCGTAACGAGATTTTCCACGTGGAAGCCGGCAAATTCTTTGCTCAGCTCTTGCCAGTATCCACCGTGAATAAATATAAAGACCGGATCGTCTAATAAATAAATAAAAAATCATCCCATAGATTATGAAAAACACTGTATTTGTAAAGTGATCGATTGTAAACAATTAATCACGGTGTTTAGTTCGTAAGTTTGTTTTGACTGTAAATATTTTTTTTTTTACCATTTTTTAAATTAGTCCCATAGACGTCGTATACGGTGCGATCGGCGATGCCATATGGTACGTCGAGGTCGCAACTTACCGATGATCGGACCTTATCCGTTACTGGCGAATAAAATGTATTTTATAAATTAAAATTGCTTCACGAACAAATATTTGTAAGAGTTAAATTTGAATAAATACCTTTTTTACCCTCTTGGATGAATTTCTGAAGAATTTCCGTGGCGCTGCCCCGTTTACTCCATTCGCTCGGCGAGTACGCTTTTTCGAGTTCCTGGATCAATGGCTCGTCACAAATCTCGCTTCAAGGGACGCAAGAGCATGCAATTTATGTTACTTACCAGATCGACGGACATTATTCTACTATTATTATATAAATTTCACGATTACTGGACTTCGATCTTATTTCTAACTGATAAAATTAAGTTTTAAGCTCGGAAGCACTATACATGTATAACGGTGTGATGTTTGGTACCATACATTTTCATTTTTATCAGACAAATTAAAAAAAAAATAGAGTACGTTTTATTCACGTAGTATGTAATTTCGGAAAATATGCTATTTATAATTTATATTTTTTTTTTACTAAATAAAAGTTTACCTCAAAAAAAAGTTAGAAAATTTATGATTGAAATAACAGGAGCATTGATTAATAAAATAAATTATAAGTAAGTATTGGGTGCAGTGATTCTCATTCGATGGGAATGTTTTCGTAGGCTCGATCGTTGCTGCTGGAGAGCCACTGGAGCAACAGAGACGGCCATGCTCCTCGGCAGTAAACAAAAATCTTGTTTTGACAACGGAGGCGACAAAATTAATGTAATGTCACGAAGATAAAATTTTTGATCTGATCTCTATGCTCGAGACAGCTTCTTTCGAGAATGCTCGTTAATCGTTCAATAACGAGGTGAAAACGTCATTTATTATTTTCTCCTCTTTTGCCCTTGAAATATACAAAGTGCCACTAAATTATTGATACCGGCTTAGTTGTGCTCACTCCGGATATCGATATTAAACAAATTGGAGCATTAAATTGTGCAGCTTCATCAATGGCGACATTAAAAGGAATTTTTCCAAATCCCAGTAAGGAAAAAAAAGATCCTTTTTAATTTTTCTCATAAAATTTGTCGTTCCTAGAAAAAAAAAAAGAAATCGATCATTATATTTTTGACATTCTTTTTCGACGTTCGTCACAAATTGTTTTCTTCTAGAACCAACGCGCAGAAAAAACTTTATACAGGAGAATGTCAAGAATTTGCGAAAAATGGAGCAGTATTTTCATTCTAAGGAAGTGGAGGATTTTCAAAAAATCCAATTGCCAAAGAAAACAGTGGACAGATATCAAAATGTTGCAGCCAGGATAAACTCTAGTCTCAGAAGTGGGAAGAACGCTTCTCTTGGAAAACCAGCACTTAGACATTCGGACAAGAACCTTGCCCAGGATTGTCATTTGGAGCGAAAAATTAGTGCCCCCGCAGTGGGAAAAAATTGTGAGCGGAGAAAAGTCCACAGGAGTTCAACAAACAAGATATCCAATGTAGCAAAAAATGACGAGAGAGCGGACAGAGCCAGGAACTTGAGGAAAACCCCATCGAATCCTGAGTTGAGCATCGAAGCGCTCAGAGATTCTGAGGAGCCGGAGAAAGATGACTCAAAGTACAAAAGTCAAGGAATGCAGACTTTAGATTCTAACAATATAAACACTTTGTACAAAGAAGGTGTTATCAGGTATAGAAATTCTCGAATTCATTTTTGAAATATTTAATTGCTTGCGAATAATTGATAGAACTTATTCTGTAAAAATTTATATTTCTATTTAATAACGTGCAGATACCCTTCGAGCAGAAGTTCGAATAATGCTACGTCCTTGAGTAGAAACGGCGAAAAATCACCTCGACGAGAACGCCCGGATTCGACTTTGGAAAGGGAAGAATCGTTTACGAATATCTCGAAGCAAAATTCGGAGTGGACTGACTCAACTCCGATCAATGGCATTGCGACGGACCGGGTTAAATCGAACAAGCAAAAAGTTTCCTCTAAAGCAGCGACTCCGAGTAACGAAGCGCCGTCTAATTATCGCAAGGGCGTTGTTCCGAAGTGAGAAAATGAATGATCATCAAAATATATTTTCAAAGAATGAGCAAAATTGAACGAGTTTTCGCTTAAAATTTATTTTCAGATATATTCGAGAGAGGAAAGAGGCTCTTCAGCAAAAAGAGGAAAAACTTAAAGCTGCTGCAGCCTGTCCGGACTGCCCGGAAGGCCATGTACCCTTGCCTGATGAAGAGCGCAAAGAGACCCTACAAATGCTCAAAAAACGTCAGTTCATTCATCAAAACTGACGATAAATTGAGAAGAAATCTCGAAATTCTAGTCACTTTTAGAAGGAATAAAGTGGATGTAAAACTTACTTTTTTTTACAGACCATGCAGAATATGTGAAGGAATTGAATATGATGCCTATAAGAACAGATACGTTGAGATCGCAGAGACGTAAAATGGAAATAGAGAAGCAGCTGACGAAGCTCGAAGAGGGAATAAAAGTTTTCTCACGACCGAGAGTCTACGTGAAAGTGAACGCGTAGAATTCTTTGCTCACAATTAAAAATTGGTAGCAAAAGTGTAGATAGAAAAATTTATCCTATCACCAAGTGCCTTCAAACGCTTCTCTACATTACTTGTTAATATTATTTATGTTTAGAATATGGTCTCAGAGATGCAGAAATCTGTAAATAAATGTTCGATTAGTCGTTAACGTATCAATCGATACGAATGACCAATGTCAATACTTCAAAGTACAAAGGGAAAATAAAAATCCGTTATTTTTTCTCGGCGAATCAGGCGTCGATAATAAATTTATCTCTTCATCTCAAAATATACAATTTTCCTACCTAGACTATACAATTGATTATTTAAATTACTATATGGAAAAGTCAATCAATGACTGGATCTTTCTTAAGATTATTGGCACCAGAACTTTGATCAATTGTATGGATGAAAGCGGTAGGATCAAAGTGAATTCTACCTAAATTGTAGAAGACTTCTTCATTATCGAACCATTTTTTCATGTTAAATTCTTTGAAGAAAATTTTGATTTCGCGCTCTGCTGACTCATGAGAATCTGTTGGATCAAAAACATAAGATTTAGATTACCATAAAAAAATATACTTTTATTTGTTCTCACGCAAAAATTTTATAGTTTAGTTTTTATTTTTGACAGTTTGAAACATCACATGATAAGACCTAATTTCATTACTTCTGGCTAATGTCCAGAAGTATAAAAACTCAAAAACTCTCATATGTGAAACATTTTTTTGATACCTGATCCATGGGTCGCATTCCTTGTATCGGACAATCCGTATATTGCCCTAATAGTATCTGGAGCAGTAAACTGAGCCTGGTAAACTTTTGTAGGACCCATCAGTTTTCTCCACTTGATGATAGCATTGTGACCAGCTAGAATGTGAATGTCCGACGGTCCGCTGCACATAAAAGTCATCAGCCGATTGTAAAAAAATTTTTCTCTGTGATCTGCATAAAATAAATCGGCCTCTTCGGACGTTATTACAGTTCTCTTTGATCTGATAACTTTGAAATTGTTATCAATTATTAAGTCACGAATTTTCTGAAAGAAATAAATAATTAATGTCAGATTTTCTGTAAATTTGTTTAAAAAAGTTGGGTAAAAAAAAAATCTCGTGTGCCTTGGATGAAGAGAATATTGAGAAAAATTTAAAACGATTCTGCGAATAAGAAAATGAATATTTATTTGAAAAATTAGGCGAAAATGATCGAACAATTTCTTAGGTTAAACACTGACCTGTAGGGCGAATGGAGATTTAATGACATGAGGTTTGAGAATTGCCAGGGTTAATTCCAATGAATTTTTCGACTTCATACTTGGTATGCACTTCAATTACGTCTCTTAACTAGAAGAAGCCAAATAATGGGATGACGTGATCTTGTCATGTTACTTGAGTATTTTTATATTCACTCTTGCTTTAAAATCTGTCAATATAGCACGTGTTATACATTTTCGATTCCGGCGCGTCTTTTGTTGCGGAATCGTTTTTATCGATTGAGCTGAATTCAATTTTTTTTTAACGTAGTTAAAAAACAAACAAACTTTTAAAGAATTTTTCAACTCTTATTTTTATGCTCTACTATGCATTTTTAATTTCGGAGTTTTCCACAAACGCGCGATCAATGAAAGTACAGTAATAATGTGACCCAGCACGTTTAATTGTTTCATTGGATAAACTTTTTTTCTACAATAAATATGTACATTATTCTCAACGTTCTGGCTCAAAAGTATAATGCACCACGCCTGGCTGGGGATATTGTTTTTCCATCTGCAAACAGTAATTGTTATTTGATTGTTTTGACTTGTAACGTTTGTTTGTGTAAAGGAAAAAAATGACTTACCACTTTGTGATACCATTTGATGTCGAAAAAATCAAATAACCAGACTGCAGTTGCAATTATTGAGCATGCCCCCAAAAACCATCCCCAGACAGTTGATCCTGGTATATTGAGTTTTCCCGAATCTAAGCGGTCTTCGGTATAGAAATTATAGTATCTGTGGTACTAAATAAATAAACATGTTGCTGTTAATAATGGAGCAAAGAAAACTTTTTCATAAACGATGCAATCTTATTTAAACATGTGAGAAATGAAATAGTAAGAGCATGTTGATATTACAGGTTCCCCGTAATTTCTCCTCAACGTTTGATCATCCCAAGGGTAGTACGGGTCCTTGGCACCTCTTCCGATATCAGGCAACTTGGGATAGTCGCCCATTCCCCAACCATCGTCCGGGTACGGTTCATATTCGTCCGGATGCAATCCATATTTTTCTGCTGCCTTTTTCCTTTCCTCTTCAGTTTTCGGATAAGGTCCGGGCATCCAGTCATCGTGGGTATAAACCTCTGAAATCGAATAAAAAGTTTGAAACGATTGAAATTAACCTTTATTACGCAATTAACCTAAATTTTATCGAGAACTTCTTTTGGCTTCGTTGAAACAGTCTAAATTTTATTTTTATACAACAACTACTTTCTGACACTTACTGTTTCTGACAACGTTGTACAAACATCCTTTGTTCCGAGATGGTAGCGAGTTGAAAAATCTGCCAACTTTCATCAACGACGCCATTGTTGACACTGTCCGAGTGTCCGATGATCGATGCAGGAAAGAGCAAGCGAATTGAATGTATCGTGAGAACTGGAGTTTTTGGGAATTCTAACGTCGTTTTTATTGCT
Organism: Cremastinae sp. A BG-2022a; assembly: GCA_030522545.1. Taxonomy (NCBI): domain Eukaryota; kingdom Metazoa; phylum Arthropoda; class Insecta; order Hymenoptera; family Ichneumonidae; species Cremastinae sp. A BG-2022a. Next base: position 22,795 of record JAPYYW010000585.1, read on the forward strand.
TATGTGCCAGTAAAATTAAATTCGCACGATTTTGACATTATTTACATGAAAAATAATAAAAATACATAGTTATAAAAACTGCTTCAGTCAATAAAGTAGTTTTCGAAAACTTTATGATTTTACCATCTACAGAAAAGAAAATTTTCTTTAAACTGTTTTCTACGTTATCAGAGCACGTATGAGTAACTGTCGGTAAAGAATGCTCAAGCGTTTAGGTCCGAAATTCAAGTGTGTAATTTGACCTCTATTGTCCGTACGCGGCGTACCCTGGATCTCTGAAGAAAAAAGATTTGTTAAATTATTTTGTCGATATAAGTAATTTTGATTTATTTATCTTATATAATCTAATAGAAAATCAAAGAATGATTCGTCAGTAAAAACGGTAAGACAAAGTTAGTCCCCAAACTCGCGTCTACAATCTCCGGTCAAATTTTATTGCACAAGGCGTTGTTTACAATAAGCAGTCTTTGTTCTCTCGACACGTGCGTTCATGAAAAAAAATTTTTTTTGTACGCATCGACGACACTGTTGAATTCCTTTTCTTTCGAACGGTCGAAAAGCAAAGACGTGCTCATGAGCTGATTTATCGAAATTGAGATCTTATAGTTTCATTCCATCAATGTATAATATTCTTCAATCGGCTTCGAAGAAGAAAACTATGTAAGTCGCTAATTTTTCACAAGCATCGACGAATGAACAAAAATACGAGATGGAATTTTTATTTTGTAATAAAAGAATGATAGATATCTAGAATACTTTTTGTACGAACAATTGAACGATGAAAATAAATGGGCACGATTGAGATAAATTCGCGGAATTTTCATTTCTTCGATTCATCAAAATCTTACGTACTATCATAAAAAAATAGTAAATTCGAGAAAAATTAATTTTATTTCATTTAAAAATTGAAAAAAGTCGTAAAATATGAAATAAAAAAAAATTTATAATTATAGATAGTGTTCAATAAATGGAAACCAAAATGATGCGTCCAAATCGGGAGGAAGTAAAGGACATTTTAACGGCCCTATTGGTAACTCGGAAAGAAGCGACGCAAGGCGGAGTGCCTCTGACACAACTTGATCAAGATTTCAGAGAACAAGAAGGAACAAGAATACCGTTTCGACAATTGGGATTTCCGAGTTTAGTGGACTTTGTACTGAGCCTTTCCAGCAATCTTCGTGTGGTCTCAAAGAATGGACAATATTATGTATCACCGATAATTTCCAACCAGATAGAGCACATCAGCAAATTCGTTGCTGGGCAAAACTCTAAGAGGATACCACGAGTGGGTAGAAAGCCGTTCAAAACGAGCTCCTATTACCCAAGAGTCCCTCATCGTTTTGTACCAGTTTCTAATGATATATTGGCTGAGATTGTGGGATGGGTGAAAAAATCTCCAAACGGTGTGCACCTGAAAGATGCACTAGCTCATGCTTCCGCTAGGCTATGTTACATCAATATAAATTCAGGCAATTTTGAAAGGCAGATTCGTGATTTAAATCACGAAATAATCATGGATTCTAGCATTCTCTATTCAGTTTCAAACTATCAAAAACGATTTCTGAATAACACACCCAAAGACCAGAGAGCATCCATCGATAACAGGCCAGCTGGACTGTCCGACAGTGACCATGAAGAATGTTTTGATTTCGTTACGAACAGATCCAATGACAATCAGATTAATGAAAAAAATACCAATAAAGATTCTATTGAGATATTCAATGATGTAGCTGTGACACACTCTACAGATGAGAAAGCAAAATCCAAGGAAAATTATAAAAATCTTGACAAGGAAAATGATCAAAATATTGACAAGGAAAATGATCAAAATCTTGACAAGAAAAATAACAATGGCACAAACGACAAGGAGAATGCGGCAATTCTTATAAATGAACGAACGAGATTTCGTCTTCAGAAGCTCATTGAGAGCCATCCGGAAGGTATATGGTGTGCCGAGTTGCCAACCCTCTATCAAAAAGAATATTCGATACCTCTGAATTACGAAGAACTCGGTTTTGGAAGCGTAAGCGTCTACGCTTCGTATTTACCTGACATATTTCGTTGCGTGCGTCCCCAAGTAAACGGAGATTTCAAACTTTTCAATGCAAAAGCCCCACAGCCAGATATCAAGCACAGTGAGAGACCAAAGATATTGACCTTGGCTTCCATTCACAACATTTATGAGCAGTATGTTGAACCAGTGGAAGCAGTGCCCATGTCTTTGGTAAAGAAACAAAATTTTTTTACAAAATACATCGAAATTCATTATTTCTCATGGAATATTATATTTACAACATGTTTCTCTTTTCAGAAAGGTAAATTGGCAGAGAAACTTATTCCTCCTGAAGTCATGACAGCGGGCGAAAGTGTCGGACACATTTGCGTCACCCAATTTCGTTGCGGTGAAAACGAATTCTTAAACGTCGTTGTATGCGACGTGTTCACTCCTTCGTTATTCTGGATACAGTTGCTCAATCGAATCCAGAAATTCAACGAATTCATGACCACGTTGCAGTAAGTTAGATTTGAAGTGCGAGTTTTGCAACAAAATATTTGTTATCTTATTTCTTATAATGCATTTTTACTTCAGCTCATTCTACGAGGTTCACGAAAAATCCTATGTAATGCCTGCAGCTGTGATGGAGGTAGGGATCAATTGCGCTTGTCTCTACGATAACAAATGGCACAGAGCGCAAATTAAGAAGATCAGAGCCGATAATACTGTTACTGTAAGTTTCTACTTTTTTTTTCTAATTTTTCGCAGTGTATTTCGTCCAGCATCTTCATTGAAACTTTTTACAGCTCTTTTTCTACGATTACGGCACCGTCGAAGATTACCCAAAAAACAAAGTACATTTTTTGCACCGATCTTTTTCAAATTTGCCAGCCCAGGCGATTGCATGCGGCTTGATTAACATAAAACCAGTTACCGGAAATCGATGGTCGTACGACATTTCCGTTGAGTTCGTTCTCAAAGCGATGCATGTACCTCTCGTCGCAACCATTGCATCGATCGACACGGATGTAAGTTTTCTTCCGAGTCGTTGACATTGAGTTGACCAGTAACGTTCACTTAATCTTGGGCCATTTTTGCTTAAATAATTATTTAAAATTGTTTAGAATAACACGATGATGGTGGCGTTGACAAACACCGAAGGCGATGAGGATTTTTACATCAACGACTGGATGGTTCAAGCTGGTTTTGCCGTTTACGGAAAAATGGTTTGTATGAGGAATCCGAGCATCGCCTTTCAACAGTTCTTGAAACGCGAATGTTCCAATTCTTCAGAGAGTAAAAAAGAAACCCATTCGTCTTACATCTTAAATAATATTAATTCACAACAGAAAGTCAGTAGCGGTATCATCCTCGACGAATCATATTCGACCGATGAGAGCTATAGAACTGGATTCTATGAGGCTTTGTTGAAACACCATCGTCGTTTGAGCAAAATTTCGAAGGAATTGGTTACTAGCGAAGAAGTCAAACGCAAAAAAAGTCTCACACACTTGAGTCCCATTCCCGAATTAGATCAATCTCTCGATTATGAAGATGCGGGAGCTTCTCATAATGCTCACCTCAATGAACCACCTCCGTTGTTATTTGCACGGAATAAAGAGGATGATTCAGATTTAACAGAGTTCGGTTCTTTTCATAGTAAGCTCGGTGGAAACGAAAATTTGGAAGATATTGATTGGACAGAGATTCGTAAAATCATCAACAGTCCAAATGAGACGAGTGTTACACGAAATGACGTGGAATTAAAAAAAAAAAATTTCTATGAAAGGCAGAAGATAGAAAAATTCGTCGAGCATGCAGAAAAACCTGTAAATAATAAGGATATTCCATTGACAAACTCGAGCTCAAGAGTTCTTAATGCAAGAAAAATTTTATTCGATTTTATCAGAACCCACAAAAGAGGCAGCACTGACATACAATTGAACGAAAAAAGAGAAATGACGGAAACTTACACAGGAGAAAAAAAGCGGATTGATCAGTTCAAAGATTGTGAGAAAAAATTCGACGAGAGGAACGAGATACAAAAACCTGTTGAAAGTCTAGAGACAAAAGTACCAATCGACGAACCTGTCAAAAAAATGACTGCCAAAATACTTCCAAACCTTCCTAGAGGAGATGAACGCTTTCTGAAGTATGTTAATGACGTGATTCTCAGTGATCCTTCCCAGTCGAAATATCTACCGGAAAGAAACATTAAAATGAAAACCTACGTAACGGCGACAGCGATGAAAATTATGAAAAAATTAAAACAACCGAGACCAGCCGAAATAAAACTTGAAATTCCCGACTGTTTTTTAGAGACAATAAAAAGTACTGAGGACAGATTGGTAACTCCAGAATCTTCTAATTTAATTCATTCATTCACAGAAAGCAGAGATATATCGAGCACAGAGACAAATTGTCTGGCAGAAATAAGTTTCGATTCCCTCGATCAATCTTCAAAATCAAAAGACATCAATGAAATATCGGAAAATGAAGATCCGATTAAATCGTCGACTCCTCTTGAAAAATCGTCAACTATCGATGAAGATGCAATGAGAAAAATGGACTCGAGTTGTATACGAGAGGAGAAAAACTCCTGGCTTCATAATGTTTGTCCGAAACGGACTCGCGAATTTTATTCAAAAATAATGAAGTCCTTTCTCCGAGTTCAAAACGCTTCGGAACTTGACTCTGATGATTTTTCAGAAGACGAACATATAAAGCCTGAAATTTCAGTAGTTAAAACTACTATCAGGAAAGAGGACAGTCAACAATCTATTGAAAAACAATGTAAAGATAAAGAAGCCTCAGCTGATATTCTTGAAGAAAAAAATCAAATCGATAAAAACGAAAATAAATTCGTTGATTCGAACGAAAAAGAAAACATTTTAGATTCACCGAGTCTGAAATCTACTGAAAAATATAAAGATAAAGAAGATTCAGTTCATGTTGAAGAAATGAATGGAGATGAGTTCATTGATTCTAAAGAAAAAGAAAATGCTCTATATTCATCGAGTCTGGAATCTACGGAAAAAGAATATAAAGATAAAGAAGATTCAGTTCATCTTGAAGAAATGAATGGAAATGAGTTCGTTGATTCTAACGAAAAAGAATATAAAGACAAAAAAGGTCGAGTTCATTTTGAAGAAACGAATGGAATTGAATTCGTTGATTCTAAAGAAAAAGAAAATGCTTTTGATTCATCGAGTCTGAAATGTTCTAAAAAACAGTATAAAGATGAAGAAGGTTTACCTCTTCTTTTTGAAGAAAATAATGGAATTGACAACAACGAAAATAAACTCGTTGTTGTTAATGGAAAAGAAAATATTTCAGACTCACCGAGTCTTACAAGATGTAAAATCTCTCCAGAGTCCACATCTCACGAGGAATTGTCTTTAGAGAAATTAAAAAATACAAGTGAGAGAAAGTATGTCGTTTTTGATGATTTAGAAATTGAATCGGATACCGATACTTGGGATTTTTCGCCTGGATGGGATGTAAGTAATATCGTCGAATCCTTGCAGAAGCAGCAAGGACAACAAATTACTGAGATCGACGATGAGGATATCTTGAGAGCGAAGAACGAGATTAAAGAAATTAGCAAAAATATGAGCGAAGTGGAGAGCAGTCTTGAGATTTCGAGCAATCCCGAAGACGAAATGAGTTGTGCTGCATCAATGCAAGACACTGACACTGAAACCGAATTTTCTGACAACGAATATTCCTTGATCCACGATGTTCTAAAATGTTCTGAAACACAGCCATTAATCAATTCCGAAGAAATTTTTGACTCGAATGAAGAATATTGTCACTGGGACTCGTCCGAATCATCGCCCATAAAAAATATTTCCATTATGAATGAAATTAAAAAATTAAACATTATGAATACGAGCAATATTGTCGATGATCCTGAACTCGATTCGTCCAGTGAGAGTAGCAGCAATTAAAAATATGCTCTCATGAACGTTTTTAAATAATATATTTTGAATATGAGGAATATTTTTCTGATTTTGCGCTTCAGTTAAGCAGGTTTATTTTTAGTTTTTTTTAAGTAGGAGAAGCGATGTTGTGACTATTCTAGAGGAGTAATTTCATTTCATAATACGTTTAATATATCTTTCTAACTAATTTTTCCTTGACAACGAAATAACTTTAAAAAACGATAGAATTAATATTTCAGTTTTGCAACATCATAATTGTGACACATTGTATTAATTTACTTTTTAATGAGTAAATAAAAAATTGAGATTGAAGAAAACCTGAATTAACTGTGGCATCATTAATTTATCAAACGAGCATCTTCGAAAAACGAATTATTAGCGTTTCCAAAAATTTTTTCAATAATTATATCTTATTCAAGTGTTTTTCGAGTATGCTCGCATAATCCTTTCTGTAACGATAAAATTTCTACAGTCGTATCCTTCTTTAGGGGCCAACAGTCGACTTGAACGATCGGGCTTACAAAAATATGCCGGAAATGCGTACCCATCAGCCATGCGGACGACGAGAAATCTTGAGCACGATCTACGAGCTGGACAACGAGGATTCTCCGAATCAAGATTCCTTTAATCGTCGCAAAAATATCCTACTGGCAAGTTACAAACTCATTTTTGATCTCAACTCGGAGGCAGACAATGACACTTTGGATCCTGAAGTTATGAAGGCCATCGAATATCTTGCCAAGAATTCCATTGATTATCTCAAGAGAAAAAAGAAGCAGACGCTCGAGGAATGCGAAACGGTGCTGGAGAAGAAAAACAGCGACGAAAAACCTCCTGAAAATGAAACGACCAATGGGAATAAATCGACGGACGAAAAATCCTTATCTCCTGTTATGCCTGAGCTTGAAAATATCGAAGCAAATATTATTCAGAATAGAGATTCGATGGATGAGACGCCAGCAGAGCCTGATTTGATGAAAGAATCCGACGCTCGTGTCCAAGAATTGAAACCCACGAACGTGGATAATTTTTCGGATGATTCCCTAGAGAGCTACCACTCCACTGAGTCTCCCATATTCGAGACTTCAACTTATTTTAAAAAAGAGCGCAATTCAAATCGTTGGGACTTTGAGAATTCCCTGTCGAACAGCGTCAACAATTTTTTCGCTCGTGTAAAAGAGTCGGAAAATCTGGATGATTCTGTTGCCTCTGTAATCGAGCAAATGAATGACACGAATCCTTTCAAGGAAGCTGCCATTAATGAATTGCGTGAATTGAGAGGAAAATTGAAGAACAAATCACCAAAGGATGTTCCAGTATATATATCCCAGTCAGAAACGCGCATCATTTACAAAGCTTCTCCGGTGATGTACAACCAAAAATGCAATCAATCCAAAGAGCAGAAAAATACTGTGGTCCCGATTGACGTTGCGACAAAACTGAAAAACGTCGAAGCGTGGATTGCAAATGGTTACAAGGATCGAACGCCCAAACCATCGTCCGCACTAACGGCTGCGAAGTGGCTCGACAGTCTCGAGGAATCCGTTCGTTTCAAAAGGCCTATAATATATCCGAATAAAACTAAAAAGACCCAGGAAGATTCATCGTTCGGCTGTAGAATTAAACGTGTTAATTCTTCGGAAATCGCAAGCGTTGACGACGATTCAGGCTTCGACGAGACAGCGAGACGAGAAGATAAACAAAGTCAGCCAAGTCTCCAGAAAGATTCATTCTGCACAACAATTCGTAAGTTAACAAAGTATAGAGAAAACGCGAAGAAAAAAGAGCTGGGATTATCTCAGAGGATGAAATTTAACGTTTTTGTTCAGGGAGTGAACAATTACTGAATCGTTTGCATATTTCAGAGTTGACCAACAGTATGATTAATCTAATTATGTACGGAGAAGAGGGGTGGCTAGCTGTCGAGGAATTTGGGGCGATATTCATGAATAAATCTTTTGAAGATACGATGAAGATATTAATATCAACAAAAGCTTCTGTAACGATGATCCGTCGATTGTCAAATTTGAAATTGTTTCAACAACTCGACAGGTATAGTGATTTTTTTTAAAATCATTTTTTAAACCGATTATGACAAATTTTACTTTTTTTTTTCTCAGAAATGACGGAAAGATACGAAAAAACCCGGTAGGAAACAGAATTTGTGATTATCTCAACATAGTCTCTCTCATAGACTGCCTCGCAACACTCCAAAAATCAGGATTTATCACGATCGAGGAGATCTCCAATGTGATGGAGAAAAAAATTTTTCCGAAGGACACCACGGTACTGAAGGATATTTATAAGCTCCTCAATTCGTTCGCGTTTCACCGATGCGTCGTGTAATTCGTCGAAACATTAAGTACGTCATAAAAAGCAATGAACGTTACCGTGCGATGTTCACGTCGAATTTAGAAAATATGAGCTTATTTTCTAGCATTTTTTTTCGATCAGTGTTCAAATATTATTTTCTTTTATTTTTTACGACTCATTAAGTTTTTAGTTAGCTTTCATTAGCGGTGTACATTTCACCGCAAAATGTCGTATATTTTTGTTCGTTTCTATACACCCTTCTTTGATGGTGTATCATTAGTTGTAAAAATAATAATAATAATGATCGGCGATATATTCTGTAAGTATGGCTTGCAGCCAAACCTTTCTGGAAAATATTTTTGTACTGGACGTCGAATACTTTTGGAGATTATAATGTAACGAGATGAGATTGGGAAATTATTTTGATTATTTATATACCCGGTAAAAAAAATGGCAAAAGACTTCATCTTCTTTTCGAAAGATGTCTTTCTATTGTTTCGATTCGGTGACAGTTTAAAGATAAAAAAGAGATGGGAGACGAGCATGAGAAAAAAAGTAACGAAATTAAAGATCAAGGGGAAGCAAAAAAGAATGTCGAAGCTAAGGAGAGTAAAGTAGACTCTACGAAAAACGCAGGGTGCGAAAGAACTTGTAAGGGTTTAGATAATAAATCCTCGGAGAACAATGCAGCTTCCTTCTTGTCTGTCGCCGAGAAAACCATAAAGGAGCTCTATGACACAGTTTCGAAAAAAATTTCCGACTTCGTAGCCAACGATTTTCAACAGCTAAAAAATGTTTCCAAGGACGAGTGGGCGAAACTCAATTCCTCTTTGTCCGAGTACAAGAACGAGCTTGAAAAACTGTCACAGGAAAAAATAAAACGCATTGGCGAAATGAAAAATAAACTCCAAACGAGCTTGATAACTACGGAGGAAGTGCAACATTTTATGAAATTCATCGACGAGAGAATTGCAAAAATGAATAGCGTCACGGAAAAATTTTCCGAAACATTGATGAAGAATGAGGCGACGAAGAACTTTGTAAAAGATCTTCAGAGTGTTGTAACTGAGTACGGAAAGAAAATAGCAAATATCATGAACGATATCTACACGGTTCTTAAGGTAATTTAAATAAGATAATTAATTATTTTTTTAAACGAAAGAGGATGAAGAGTTCTCAATGAAAATAATTTTTTTCTCTCGACCTCATTGAGGGAAAAAGAATGCTTTTCCAGGAATTGGCTGGAAATCTTGGCCGCAGTGTGTCTGACAAAGAAAATCTGCAAGCAAAGTTGCAAAATATACCAACGACGTCGGACCTTCAAAAAATTCCTTCAATGCTTACGAAAATGTTTAAGGGAGGAAGCAAGAGTTTCACGGATTCGACAGCAAAAAAAGTTTTTTTACCTGTCGCACGATTGAGAGAAAAATTACCTGCTCTTAATATTAGCAAGCATTTTAATAATCACACTATGCAGGGCAGAGCCAACGTAAGTTAAAAAATGATTTTTTTTAAATATCCATTGAAAAAGGAGCAAATAAAGAGTAAAAAATAATTATTTCCAGGTAGCGAAGGCAACTTACGCCGGCATACTTTTGTACTTTATCTACTGGAAGATGACAAAAGCAAAGTCATAATATTTTTGAATTCTTTTTTCAACCAATTAGAACGAAAAATAAATTTTTTATTGATCACACGATTATTTATAATTTTTTACCGATTCAAATCTCCCACCAGTAATTTGCGTGTTTTTTACATGCGCGTATGTGTTGCAATTGTGAATTCGTACTTACATGGTTGACGAATACACGAGCAAAGTGGCCAAACGATGATGTACGACGAGACCGCCCTGCTTGTGTCTCCGCATATTTTATTAATATAATTTATTTTTGAAATTATTTAACGAGTAATCATTAATGTGAGACTATTATTTATTAAAATTTATAACCGAATGAAAAACTGAATATAAAAAATAAAATGAAAAATGGCCATACGTCACGAGTGTTGATAGTTATTTGAACAATAACAAAATTAAAAACGTGATCGATGGAACGAATCGTTCGGTACTGATGAATAATTTTTTTTGATCAAACCGGTGAGGAGGAAATAAGTTTGAAAGAGCTCAGAAGTTTTACAGTTATGGTGCTCCAAAAATGTTCATCGAGAAATTTTGCTCCGAATTTGTTGGTTATAACAAGGAAATCTGACAGATTATGATCAGACGTGTTTGCACAGTGCTTGCTTTTATCCATTGCGAGTTTATTTCCTAAATTATGAGAGAATAAATTTTTGGTGAAGTCCATTCAGAGATAGTTAACGAAATTCGTAACTAACAAAAATTGCAACAATGACGCAGGCTCTCAATGCGGCTATGAAAGCCATTGATGCGATAAAGAATATTCCACAGCATGGCAACAATTTGACAGATCATGCAGCAAGGTAGATCATTGATTAGTAATAGAAATGATATTTAAATCATTTTGCACCAGGCTAATGTAATTGATTGTTGCAGGAAAGCTGAAAAAATATCTTGCTGCGCAACAATAGTGGAAAACCTGTGTCTACCGACTGTAAAAACAGCCACATACTTTTCGCAAGTTCTTACTCTGTCTATCGGAACTCTGCTCCATCTGTGCGATGACCAGGAATCGGATGTTAGAATGCTGGCAGATGAATGTCTCAATAGAATCATTCGAGTAAATTTTTTAACATTTGTCCTTTACCGGCAGAATATTTTTAAGCTTATATTTTTAAATTTCAATATCACTTACTTTTCTAGGCAATGGCAGATAGTAATGTCATCAAGGTACAGTTTGCACTTTACGATACGATCAGTAAAAATGGCTCAGCAAGAACTTTGCGAGCCGCTCTGTGGCGTTTCGCTATGCTCAGTCATACTATAAAGCCAATGAAGGGAAAGGGTTACGTGTCGAATTTGATGCCTTGCATAATAACAATCAGCAAAAGAACAGAAGAATCAGTAATAGATACCTTGGCTCAGTCATTACCTCTCATTCTGAAGAGTCTCGGTCCATTTATGACAGACAAAGACGTCAAGGTAATTGTTCTCGATGAAAAAAATATCGTATTTTTGCGAAGAAATTGCGTTTTGACGATAGAATGTTTATTTCAGAAACTTCTCAAAGCGTTCTATCCAAATTTGTCTTCATCCCAGGCAGTATTTCGAAGAAATGCAGCTAGCATGATATTAACAACTTGCTTGTATTGTCGAAAACCTCGAATATTCTTGATTTACGTATTGAGAAATTTAATAGGTAGATACAATCTAACAACAAACCTACCATCTATTCTTTTCATTGATTTCTACAACGACAATATTATTTTGTCAATGTTTAATTTATAATCAAGGCGTGAATCTTTTTAGACAGCTTGGTGCCAGCATCGCAGAGTGAAGATAACGCCTCACTGGTCATCGGTGTTCTTGGCTGCTTGAGGATAATTCTTCCTCACATTAGACTCCCGGCGGAGCAAGATATTGAATCGGATTCTTGCCGAATCGATTGTCTAGTCCAGATTTACGATCTGTGTCTTCACTACGCCAAGTGGCATTCGGACCACAACATGGTAAACGCGGCCCTCGAGACTCTCTCGCAACTTTTGCATTCGCCTGAGGACGAGCTCGCGAGGATTTTGACCTCGAACACTGGAATACCGAGCAGCAAAATAATCGAGAACGAGAACACGGCTCGTGTCTCTCTGGGACACATGAGCGCCGCGACGACCATTGTTTCCGGCGATCATGGTGATTCGAAACTGACGCTCTTCGAGCCTGACCTGCCGGACATAAAACCAAAAATTGAAACGTGGATCGCCGAATCGGCGAATAATTTCAATGACGTTTCACAATCTCAGGGCGATATGTCGTCCGTAAGCTACACGATTTTAGAAATGTCGGATGCCTTTTTGGAAAAACGCTTCTCGATGAGTAAACGCTCGATTGACAGTAGGTACAACGGGTCAATTTTAATCTCATTCCATGGAGCCTTCATTTTTTAACGACATAATCGAGACCAAAAAGATCATCAAATTCCTCATCATCGTCGAACGGTTTGACGATTGTTGTTCATTACATTTTTATTTTTTACTTTTTTAGATGCGGATGCAGACTCGAACGAGGACGTCGTCGATGCTGAAACTTCGCTGGACAATCCGGTGAAGCCGGATCACGAGGCTTCTTCGTCGGTATCTGAAAGAATCGACGAGGAGCCAATTCTGCAAGAAGAGGTGAACGCTTCGGACGCGTCGTCTCAAGTAACGGTCTCAAATTTGCCGCAGGAACGAATCGATATCGGATCGTTCACCGACACCGATGTTCCACTGATCTACGCCTGTCGTTACCTCGCTTCGAGTTTTTTGCTTGCGGGAAACCCTGGCCAGCTCGTCCCTGACAAATATTTTCGCGTCAGTGTGAAATCGCTCGCCCTGACCTGCATCGGAAACATTTTGCGTCTCTATCCGAACGTTTTGTCTGCAACGCTATCCAAAGATCCGACCCTCGATGGTAGTCAACAGATGATGTCCGATATTTTGCTCCTTTCGGAACACTCGGATCCTCAGATACGAGGAAACGTTGCGATTCTCGTCGGGCACTATCTGAGCGCGGTGTATGCCCATTCCAAAGGAACTTTCCTGAAAATGCAAGAACTTGTCGAGGACTTTCCAGGTGGAAAGACGGTGCCTCTTGAAAAATTAATAACCCTGCTAATGAAGGTATAAATAAATATTTGAAACATTTCATTAAATTTCGATTAAAAAAAGTAACATTATATAACTCATGATCTTCGATTTATCAGGGCTTAGAGGACGATTCGACGACGGCGTGTCGTCAGACTCTGGTGTCTCTGAATACCTGTTTGACAGACATTCTCGAATCGGAAGACAATCGCTTCGCGATGCGCTTGATCAATAAGTTACCACGCCTAGTCGACAATCCTTATTTTCTAGTTAAAGTAGAACTAGCTAAAGTTTTGAATGAATTACCGTACACGGCTATTAAATACATAACAGGAAACAGTGATTTTCAAGAAAATGCTATCAACTCGCTACTTACTCTGCTGGCTGATTCTGATCCAAGGATACGTCTCGCTGCGAGTCAAGCAATTGTCAGGTAAAATCGAATCAAAGTACAGGGGGAAAGATTGTTTTTGACGTTAATCGAGGAAGTGGAAATCTTATGCAAAGTACTAATTATTTTTAGGATTATTCCATCATTGTACTACCAACATCCGAATGAAAACGAAGTTACGAGAAGAGCGTCCCATTACACAGAGCAATACTTTGCGACTATAATGTCCGACCCATTATCGAAAAAATCAGCTCCGATGGAATACAAACTTTTGGTGGAGAGCCTGGTCGAGCCGTTTCGCTCGTTCTACGCTCAATCGGAGGTTGAAGATAATCGTGACAGACTGGAGGATACCCTGTCAATAATGATAAACATTCTGACAGAAAAGTTATTGACATGCAGGTCGAAGTATTTTGCGTACGGTTGTTACGAAGCTCTGAGTAACTTGAGCCAAGCTTACTCGACGACGCTCTATCCTCGAGCCTGGGACTGTCTGATGGGGAAATCACCCGTAAAAAAATCAGGAAAAACAAATACGTCTGGTCGAATAACGAGCGATGTCAACGAAGCTGGTGTAGCCAGTTACGTTTTAACACCGATGAGCAATCAACTTTTGTCTCTAATCACTTCGACACTGTCCTCGTCACCGATCAGTCTCGATTTGTCAACCCATCGTCATCTTATCCTGCTGGTCGGCAACGTCGTCTCTGGAATCGCTCTGGGTAGCCTGAAACCGAGCAAGGAGACGGATATTGGAAAGAACGGTGATTCTAACAATCTATGGAATCTTTTCGAAGATCAAGCAACCAATCGATACTTGGAATTATTGTTTAATCATATAATGAGGCTATTGAATATCTACGTGCACGTTATCGATGGGATTCAATTGACTCCACCCAGCTCAAAATCGTCGTTACCGTCACTGACCTCGAGCCAATCGCTTTCGCCGAGAAAAAAAGTCTCCTCGAACGAAAAACCGAAAGAGCGAGAACGAGGAATTGGTGTTCTCAAAATTGGAAAGGAACTTACAGGCAATTTTTCTTCGTTGCCTCACTATACGAAACTCTACGAGACATTGAAATCGGCCCACGCCAATTACGCTTCCACTCTCGACTCCGAAGCGAGCAAAATGTATCTGGGACTTTTGAAGGTTTGCTTGGAAGTGCTTTCTCAGATATTGGAAATCGCTGGTACTCTCGAGGCTAGCAAATACGCTGATGAAATTCTGCAGTACTTGCAAACGACTCTGTCGCTCTCCTCGACGACGACGGTCCAGTGCGTTCGGCAGTTACTCAAGTCTCTGTTCGGGACCAACCTTTGTGCGCGTTGGCACGACTTCGAGGCTGGGAAGAATCACACGAGACCCGGAGATCATCGCAGAGATGACACAAGAAAGGGACTGTATGCTCAGTGTTTTCAGAAACCAGCGAGACATATGGCTGAAACGATAAAAACTATGGCCAACAATTGCAGAGGTGGAAACGAGCCAGATATTGGGTAACGAATAAATTTTGCTTTTCCCAGGAATTCCATGATTCATGAAAAAAAAGAAGTAATATTTGTGTATTTTTTTGCAGATGGACAGGCTCCATGAGAAAACGAGAAGATCGAAAGTTGTCGATATTCGCGAGTTTTGCACGTGTGACCAATCAAAAGACTTCGGTGACGTCTTTCATAAAGATTTTTGAACCGATGGTGATAAAGTCTCTGAAACAATACACGACGACCGGCTCAGTCGAGTTCCAGTGCCAAGTTCTTTCGCTGCTGATACAATTGGTTCAGCTGCACGTAAATTATTGCTTACTCGACTCGGACACGATATTCATCGGGTTCGTACTGGACCAATTCGAGTTCATCGAGGAGGCGCAGATTCAGCGGAGCGAGCAGCTCTTGCCAAAAATCTTCTCGTTCCTCGTCCATCTCTCGTACAACAAATATCACACGAGGAACATAATCGACGTCCCGAAGATAATCCAGCTCTGCGACGGTTTAATGGCGAGCGGACAGTCGCCGAGGACTCACTGCATTCCAGCGTTGACGCCCACGGTCGAGGACATATTCCTCGCGCGTTCTTCCTCAACAACGAAAAATCCTACGGAGCAGCGAGAGCTTGAGACAACTCGGGAAGTCCTGATGACTACTTTGCTACGTTTGATCGAGTATCCCCAGATAATCGAACTCCTGGCTCGATGCGTGGCTGAATCTCGGTACGAGGACGACGGGAACGGGGAGGAAAAGTGGAGACGATGGTCCCGTTTGTCGACCGACACGATTCTGCCGTTGCTCGCGGCGGGCAAAATTCGCATCGAGACGAAAAACGCGGACGCCGCTCTCATCAGACTCTTTTCCGCCGTCTCGCCCACGGTCTTCAGACCGGTGGATCCGCTCTTGAAGATCCTCTTCACAGTCCCGCCCTGCATGAACCAGCCTCTCGTCCACGTAAAGCGTTGGCTAGGAATGGTCAATCTCGTTCTGCTGTCGCTCATCGCTTACGCGAAGGAGGAAACGATGCTCGCAAGATTGTCCGATCTGAGCGTCTACATGACGGATCTCGTGCACACCCTCGGACTTCCGGACACGGTTTATCCCTCGGCTGACTCTATAAGCGCCACCATCGTCCAGTCGTCCTCGATGACGCCGGAGAACATATTCGCGATATTTATATTTCGCGTCGTCGATCTCGTCGGGGGAAAAATCTCGTCTCTCCTACGGAACGTCGAGTATCGTGAGGAACTTCTCGCCTCGCAACCTCGCAACACGAGACTCGACAACGAGGATAACTCTGAGGGATCGTCTCCCCACGCTGTGACCGAAGAGACCTGCATCGTCCATCAATTCTCCTTCTTTCTCCAACTGTGCGCTCACATGTTCGAGTCCGGGAGCCACTGCAGGATCGCGAACGCCGCGATGCAGATTGTTCGCGGGGCTGGCGAGGACGAGAGCGTTTCGATCCCGAGGCTGAACGACTTCATGCTCGACGTCGCTGACACGTGCCCGGTGTTGACCTGCCTCTGGGCCTATCTCGTGACTCTCTTGAATCACAGCGAGACGTCCTTCTGGTCGAGAATCCTCGGGATCGAGGAGACCAATTGGAGCGCCGCGTTCGACAGCAATCCGGATTCTCGAAACAGATCGGAGGAGGAGAGACGGGAGGAGGACGACGAGGACGAGGAGAAGGACGAGAAGCGGGAGGACGCGAGCGAGAGGAGAGAGACGGACTCGGAGACCTCGAGAGCCCGTGAAAATTCGGGAAAATGGAGAAGCAGCGTCAACGCGAGAATCGTCCGAGAAGCCGGAACGATTCTGTTCTGCGATCACGTCTGTGAGAATCTCAACGACGCCGAGCCGCTGACTTGGCTCTTGGTAAACCACATCGAGGAGACGATAAATCTCTGCTGCGAATCGCCCGTGAGGGATCTCGTAACCGCTGCCGTTCATCGGAATCCCGCGGCGAGTGGGCTCCTAATTCAGGCGATCGCCGCGCGTTGTCTCGACCTCGGGAGACCTTCCTTCGTCAAGAGAGTTCTGCAATGCATCGAGGGAGCTCACGCTTCGCAGAGCGGCGCCGCGATCCTCGCTCTCGTTCCTCGCTTCCTCGAGACGAAGCACGTCGCTCTCGCCCGCATCGCTGCGAAGATAGCCAGCAGACGAGCGGAAATTCTTCTCGCTTCGAGCTCCGAGGAATCTCACGAGCAGTTACCCCGCGACGATCTTCTCCAGCTTCTGGAAACCCTTCGCGCGAGGAGACTTGCTCGCAAGCACGGAACGCTCGTCGGGCTCATGAACAAGCTGGCCGTCGCTCACTACGACCTCTCCCCGTTGGAGCTCGAGGATTGCCGTCCCTTCAATCCGTCCACAGTGAAAAATCTGCAGTTCGATCGACAATGGTTTTTCTCTCAAGTAAAACTGCGCTGCTGCAATCCCAGCGTAACTTCCGATCTGCCGGAATCCGCTCAATTACTGAGCAATCTCGAGCTCGACGAGTGCGACCAGATCCTCGGGGCTAAGGAGTTCGACACGAGGATTCTGACCGAGTGTTTGAGACTCGGCGTGCGGATCACCTGCGAGGAACGAAACGAATCTTCCAGCGAAAAAACGGAAGCGTGTCCGCTGTACAGATCGGCGAGGAGATGCATGCTGGAAAAAGTCCGAAGCATGAACGAGCTTCTGCCGAAGCCGCATCAAGTTTACGAGCCCTCGGCTCGGGAATTCGTCAGCAAGAAGGCTGCCAAGTACGCCGCGAGATTTTCAAACCTGATCGACGACACGATCTATCGCGAGACGCTGTTGACTCTGATCCCCGCGGTGACGAGCTACGCGACGAGTCTCCCGGTAATGGAAAAATTTTCGATCGACGTTACCGGTGAAAAGTACGACGAGGAGTTGGCCAAGTTCGCTCTGCTGACTCTCGAGACATCCCACTGGATGCTGGAGCTGGAGGAAAAACGATCGCGTATGCTCAGGCCTCACGAGCTGGAGTTGACCCTGAGCTGCGCCGAGTCTTTGCTGAAGGACGAGAGAATAGCGAGGATATTCGAAACGCGGTACACGTGGATCTGCTCGGCATCGAAGGCTCTGTCGAGGCTCGTCAATCATTGGTCGATGAGGAACGGAAGTCCGCTGCAGCTCCCCGAGGACCTCGGAGCTCTGAGCGAGGCGCTGGAGTCCGAGGAGACGAGATGTTACGCGCGGTCTTGCCTCGAGATGAGCGCCCTCGTCTCCTGGCTGGAGAGCAACGTCGACGAAACTCCGAAGATGCCGCGTTTCATGCTGAGAATCGTCAAGAGCTTGATAATAAGCGTTGGGAGACAACCATTGGTCAACAGTTACGTTCTCACGCCACCCATCGCTTGGAAACAGGGCTGGACGGTCAGAGGCTCCGGGACGACCAGGTGCAGCCTTCCCCTTCTGTCCGACTCGAGTCTCCTCCAGGAAGTCGAGATTCTTCAGCAATTCATCTTCCGAATGAATCTTCTCGGCTGGACGTCGAGGCTGCAGTTCGAGGAGATGTGGATGGCGCTCCTGAGCGTCCTGAGCGTAGCTCCGGGCGAGAACGATCCCTCGGAGGACGCCCTTCAGGGACTGGCGTGCAGTCTCGCTGTCCAGGCGATAACTCGTCTTCTCATGCAGACGCTCTTGCTCCCTTATCCAGGAAATCCTGGGAACAGCTTGCCGATTCATCACACCCGGGATCCCCAGTTGGCCATTCACAAAAAGAGTTCCCAGAGACTGCTCCTCGTCCAGGAAGTTCTCTCGTCCAAGTACGAGTCGGTCAGCAACGTCGGGAGAACGAGAGGCGAATCCGCGAGACTGGAACATCTCTTCGAGCGTGGAAACATCGAGAGGAATTCGAACCTCGAGGAATTCACTTACGGTCAGCTCTCCATTCCGTATCTCTGGTCGATGTGCTCGTTGCACCAGGACAAGCTGAGCTCTTCGGTAATCTCGTTGAAGGAGCGCAGGGATCGGGCGTTGGAACGTACCAGATTGGATCTTGATTCCTGTCTGAGGTTTCTCATCGAACTCTACACTCGGTGGATGAGCCCGGCTTCCAATCTTCCTCCGAGAGTACTCAACGAAGTCGTCAAATCGCTGCTCTCCATCTCCGATCTCTTCGTCGAGAGGGCGCAGTTCCAGTGGATGCTTGACACCTGTCTCGAGATCTCGAGGACCCAGACGACCGAGAATGAAATTTTTCATCACTATCTCGTGATCGCTGTTTGCAAAGCAGCTGCCGTTCTCGCACCACTCGTAAATTATCGTTTATTTTTACAATACATCTCTCGTCAGGTTAAAAGTTGAAAAAAAAACAAGAAATTAACGAATCTTTCCTCCTTCCAGGATGTTGAGACTTCCGAAAATGTCAAACGTTCCATCGACCTGAATTTAAAGGCAAACATTTTGCCAGCTCAGATCGCGGCGCTTCACGGAATGTTGTATCTCTTGCAGAGCGCGATTCTCGCCAACTGCGAGGAAACGATGAATGTTGTTCATCCACTGGCTATTAAATATATTCAGAAGCACATCGATACCCAAAGAGAAAATGTGTAAATATTTATTTATTTCTCGAATTTCTGTACGTTCTCAAAATATCGTATCAACATCTCGTCCAATTTTAAAAAAGATTCACTACTCGATATTTAACATCTTTTGAAAAAAAAAACAATGCTTAAAAAGTCTCACATTTTTCACGATAATTTTTCTTATTATATTTTTTTATTATTATTTATTAAGAGTAATTATAATAATTACTCTTATTATAATTTCAAACTTGAAAAATGTCATACTTTTGCCTTGAAAAAAACTTTGTACGAGATCAATTTTTGAACTTGACTGTACCGAGAAAATTTACAATAATGAAATAATAAAAATAATCTTTTGTGTTGAAGAACTTCGAGCCCGAGCGAGGAGCATCAGAGAATAATGTGGGCTCTTGTTTTTTTCCTCCTGGAACACGTCGAAGACAGTCCATCGAACGCGGAACCGCCCGCTGTTCTGGAATTTGTTCTCAACCTAGTCACGATGCCAAATATTTCTACGGATCTTCATAGAACGTTTTTACAGGTTTAGTGAAAAATTTCAAAATTTAATGTACAAACTTGTAGGGGATTGTGAGTTTACATTGTTATAATTGTATCGAAAAAAGTTAATTAGAGAGAAAAAAAATGATTTCAGGGCTTAGAGAGATTAATTGCAACTCGCAGCGTAATCGGGCGAGTCGCCGAACAAATAGTAAAAGTGACGGTCGAACGTTTGCGACAGCCGAGTCCGTTGATCGCGTTACCGGCGCTCCAGTTGCTGCTAACTTGCATGTACACCGAGGCCGCGGACAGATTTAATCATCCCGTGAGCGAGAAACCTCTTCCCGACATCGAGCCGGAAGCTCTCGTGCGCTCGATCGAGAGAACTTCCTGTATTTTCGATCGAATAAAACGAGGATACCCGACCGAGGTGAAAGTCCTGTGCGCCGTTCTCTCCGAAGTTCTCAGCGACTTTTTCCCACCCTCTGACATCCTGACGAAAGTTATTGGCGAATTTCTCTCACCGCAGCAACCTCATCAGAGACTCTTGGCAGCGGTCGTCTTTAAGGTATCGTTGTTTCTAAGGATTAAAATTGTAACATTTTCACTCACTCAAAATGTTCTGTACGAACTTTGTTTGCCAGGTATTCGAACGAGTGGCTTGTGATGGCAGTCAGCTAGAATTATTGCAGGATTGGGTCGTCTTTAGTCTACCAAATTTTATTCAGAGTCTTCCCCTGGCCATGTCAACTTGGTGTCTCTCCTGTTTCTTCATAAGCGCCTCAACGAATCCCTGGTTGAGAGCACTGTATCCTTACAAAGAATATTAAGAAAAAAAAAGATGAAAACGCGTCGTCCATCCAATCTAAGATAAAATATTATTCCTGAGCCGACGACTATTCAGTTTCCCGCACGTTCAATCAAGAATCGGCAAGTACGAGTACGAGGACAAAAAAATTCTTTGCATAGCGGCATCAGACTTTTATCACAGAGTGAGTTTTCATCATTCTTCATTCTTTCTTTTTCAAAGTCATACTCGAAGGATATAGATATTTAGCATGTTTATTAAATTCCTGTAATGTACAAAGAGCTTTCGCGAAACATCGAAACATTGCGCTCTACTTGTTTCCTCTTTGCGTTTGTGTGCACAGTTATTCAGCGAGAGTCAGAAGAAAGCTTTCGTGGAGGGCTTCGAAGCCGCATCAAAGGAACTCGGAACTCCATTCAGTGATATACTCGCCTCTTTTTAGACGAGGATCCTTCGTCATTTTCTTCGGCACGCATTCAACGAGGATCTACGGAGAAAAGATTACCCCGATCCGCATTTCACAAATGAACGTAAACACGGTAGTAAATGAAAGGAATGATAAAAATTCACGTTCAGACCAAGTTCCGCATCGTTCGTACACCGAGACTCGACTAATTGTGTCTATAATTGTATTTATGTATATCCATGTAATATTTTATTGATCGTCTATCAATGTTGAGATTTTAGTCGAGTTCAAGGCTCGTTACGATGCGAACGACGAGAAGATAACGAAAGAAAATAATAAAAATGAAAAGAAGTATTTTCAAAATATTCATGTCTTTCTGTGAGTATTTTTAAAATTATTTTTAATCTCACACCTACATTCGAAGAGTTATGTTCGATTCGGTCGTTTTGTTTCCGTTTCTCCAATGCTGATTCTTCGACTGTCGATCAATACTTTTTAACTAACGATCAATATTTTTTTATAGCGCGCAAAGCTTTTTCCTGGATCTTCTTCTTTCTCGTTTCCTCGTTAATTCTCTTTCTGCGTATGCCGACTCTGTACCAGAACAGGCGAAGCGTCGCGAAGTATAGAATCTCGATGAAGGAAATAACGCTCGCACCGAGGAGCAAGCCGGCCGCGCCTCCGATCGAAGCTGCTGCGTTAGACGCTCCGATGAGATAACTCGTCAAGATATTTCATTGTCAACGTGAACGATTTACTCACTAAGGACGTCGGTGAAAGCGAACAGGATCTCTCGACGTATAATCTCCGGTGGAAAATCGATGTGATAGTTGACAACCGCGTCACTCGGCGATCCCTCTTTCCTTTCATAAAATCAAGTGGGTTAGACAGGTACGAGCGAACTCATTTATATTGGATAAATCAATAATAAGAGTAAATATTGTGTAAGAAACTATTACAGGACCGAATCAGATATCACGTTATTCTTGTAAAATCCGCTATCGCAACTCGGCAGGCAATTGCACTTCTTTCCTGCGGTCAGCTCTATGGTCGTGTACTCGTTAAAATGCTCGGAAACGCAACTCAACTGAGCGGCTGTACATACTGAAACTCCGGCTGTGTGAAAAATTTTGTTATTATTCACGAGTGATTTTCGATCGAAATCTTCGAACCGGACAATTCTTTAAGTGAAACTTCTTCAAGCGTATTGAGCAGCATTTTTCATGGCTGTTGTACAAACGAAAGGAATTTACTGTGTCATCATTAATTTGGATTAGGATGTCGAAAATATTTGCTTAAGGTGATGTGAAACACCCAATATTTCGAGTGATTTTTCGGACAAATCCCACGCTCGTATTTTTCAAGCAAATTAAGTGAAATTTGAAAATGTTGTGCAATGTATACTATACTAGTGCATGGCGTTCTTGGAATTTCAAAAAATATAAAAAAACCAAAGTAAACAAATTTTTTTTCGTTTTTTTTTATTCCGAGCGTGGGATTTATTAGAAAAATCACTCCAAATTGGGTATTTCAAATCACCTTGATGGTTAAAAGTAAAAATATTATTTGGAGCCCTTGAAGGTCTCTCCACAGATAGATTCTTCAAAATTTCATGTGGCAATTAGAGTGAATTTTCACGTTATGATACCTTTTGTGAAAAATCTTATATCGTTAGGTAATGAGAAGTGTTGATTGATGGAATTGTAAACTAGAAAACTTACGCGTAGGTCTTACAAAATGGGGATAGCATCCACAGTACTGACGCATGAGATCATACTTGCACTCTTGAACGCACATTCCCTCAGTGTAAACAGGCCATAATTTGAGTCCAGCCTCGTTCAATTTTTTGCAATTTCGTTGACGAATCGACAATTCTTTAACCTGCATCGAAGACTTCATCTCATAAGGTATTATCTCGAGGGTTGTGTGATGATAAAGACCTACGGGTATGCTCTCTGTGCTCATGTCCGGTACCTCCAGCGGGTAAAGACTGTTTACCTGCAGTCACCACAAAATAATCAAAGCTACATCGAAAGAAAAAAAATCGTAGAAAAGGCACAGACTGTAACTTTTCAGTGTACGAATTTCAGTTCGCAACTGAAATGAAAAATCGTTTATTTCCATTTATTCAGAATTTTGCACGTTTAATTAAACGCACCTCGACCGCATGAGTGACAATATTTATCGCGTCACTTTGTTCGCGTTCTCTGTACGTGTAGTGACGTAATTTTTCAGGTATCGGTACAACGGTCCAATTATTTTCCATCCAATAGCTACGAGAGAATTATTTTTTTAATTTAATTTCCAACGACATGAAAAGTAAAAATCATTGTTCGAAGTACAATGGGGAACACAAATAATATGAAAAAGTGGCGAGAATATTGTAAAAAAAGTAATTTAAAAAAAAAACGTACAATAAAAATGATCATTTTTGTATACGAATTTCGTACTTACTCGTAAGAGGAATAAATCGCGATGTAGGAATAGTAAATGAGACAAAAACCTTGCTCGGTCATTATCCAAGATTTAGCAGTGGAATCGGCTTCTTCCGTGACAACGTCGCCCATGATATCCCAGAGAATGCTCAGCCACTTTTCCGGTGGGGCAGGTTCGAACCGAGGTTCCAGATTTTTGTAATCCGGGATAGTCGAGTTCGATAGAGAGGCAAAAAATGTCCTCGCTCGCTCCGTGTCCGAAATTCCGTACCTGAATATACAATTACCTGAATATATACCTGAATATTCAATTTTTTTTCGAACCAGGTATCGAGTTCGAGGTAATTTTTCATCAAGGACATCGTGGATATTGTTTACTTTTCGAACACGGCTGGAAACTTTTCCTCGTCGTATTTGAGGATCGGACAGAACAAAATAGCGGGCTTCGTAACTTCGAAAGATTTGTAATCGTTGTCGAGAAGCGTTATCGTCGCCGAGTGCTCGAATCGATTCCAAAAGCCCACGGAGAGATAAATGAGAATGAGAAGGGCGCCGAAAATGAAGAGGACTGCCAGAAATCTATTATTTTTTTAATTTTATTATTATTATTTTAATTATTCGATATCTATCGAAGAAAATATTTTTGATAAATAACACTGGCACACAAAAAAAAGTGGTCTGTTCTTTTGACCAGACTCCCATATCTTTATGTATTTTGGCGCGCTGATTCCGAATTTGGGGTCCGTTTTGTCCGTAAATCGTCAAAATTTTGAGTAAATTGCGAAAAACTGTTAAAAATGGCAAAAAACTGCAGTTTTCACGATAAAAATTTTTTTATCGAACTAGGACAAACCTAATTTTTATGCATTTTGATCCCCTGAATCCGAATCTCAAGCCTATTTTGTCCGTACACCCTTTAAAATCCAAGTAAATAGCAAAAAACTCCTAAAAATGCTAAAAATTATTAAAAACTGCTATTATTATGATAAAAAATAATTTCTGAAATTAAATCAAGTATGATTTTTATCTATTTTGATCCGCTGAATCCGAATCTTAAGTTTTTTGATCCGTACACCCTTTAAAATATAAATAAATTGCAAAAACTCACCAAAAATCTCTGAAAATTGCAAAAGATTGCAGTTATTGTGTTAAAGAAAATTTTCTAAATTTTACAGATTTTTTGGGGGTTTTTGTAATTTACTTATATTTTAAAGAGTGTGCGAATCAAATAAGCTTGAGATTCGGATTCAGCGGATCAAAATACATCAAAATCATACTTGATTTACTTTCAGAACATTTGTTTTATCATAATAATAGCAATTTTTTACAATTTTTAGTTT
>JAPYYW010000586.1:0-47619 GCA_030522545.1 Cremastinae sp. A BG-2022a
TAATGAGTAGAGATTAGCCAAAAGTCAATGCGTTCCGCATAATACACGCTCTATTCTGATGAATCGATTAGAGGCCTCATGTCTTTTTTAATATAGATTGTAGGAATAAATAAATTTTAAACTTGAATTAACAATATTTGAAATTCTAATACTTTTTTGGGAATCAAGTACATTGGATAGAATCTAATCCTAATTTAGTTTTAAATTAATTGGTACGTACACGGAGATAGTGTAAAATAATAACACCGATGTCTTTGGTAAAAGATGTTGAGCGATATTACTTGCTGATTTCACGGGATTAATAATCGATATTTTCAGCAACAGGGATGGGCAGAGCTCGATACTTTCCTGAGAAATGAGAATTTTTCCATGGATAATGTTTTTATTGCACCATCGATGAACCTTACAAATAAATCGAAATTTACGTTATTCCAAAATATTCTTTATATCATTGAATTGTTTCATCTGTATCTCGCTTTTTTATTCGCACCGAATGGTGATAGCAAGGATACTTCATTAATTTTACGCACTAAATGGTGTTTATTTTGCGGTGTTAATTATTTACACTGATCAAATACAACATATCAAACCACATTTATTAACACCATGCCATATTTTACACCAAATGCTGGGAACTATATAAACCAAAAATGGTGTTAAATTAACACCATTTTAAATTAACACCATTTTAAATTAACACCATTTTAACATCAGATTTTTTACAGTACAGCAGTTTTCATTTAGTAAAATTAACTGTACTTTTCTCTCATTATAAGTAAAGTTTATGTCACCGTGAGAGATTTTGTGTTATACGTTTTTCTCATTTATTTACGTTATCACACGCAAAGAAATCATCTTTTTTTTAAGTCTACCCTACTTTAACAATATTTCATCTCGTACTTGTTTCGACGTAACACGTAAAGTTTTTAACTTTTCGAAAAAAAGGTTATTTAATTGAAACGTTAAAATTCTGAGATGGCGACTAAGAGCTTTTCTTTGTTACATTTTTTTTTCGTTGACCGAGAAAAATGGTGAGATCAAGGGTTAAAAGACGCCGCGAAAACAGAGCGATTGTTCTTCGTCAGAGATGACATACAGGATCGTGCCCGGGCGTGCTGAGGCGTTTTTCCCCCTTATTTCCCCTCATATATACAGCATGTACACTCAGAGTAAAGTTCCAGAGGCTCGCGATCCAGAAAAAGAGAAAAGCTCTCGCCCGCTTCCTCTCGACTGTGGGAGAAGAGTCACGCGAAGTCGAGCGCACACGTGAAAAAATTCTTATATATATGTGTACCGCTTCCAAGATCCGTCCCCCATTTACTTTTGCGTCGTGATAGACCTATATATTCTCTCGCACAAATGTAACCTTCTCTCGTCGAGCCGGCGAATGACTATCGTGCCCCTCGGACCACATAATTCCGCACACGCGAGCCTGACTTACGTCAACTTCAACGTACACGCGCTCTCGCCCTTTGTCACACACTCCTGATCACTGTTTATCTGTGCCCACGGGTCATTATCCGTGAAATTGATATCTCATTCCACATATTCATTTGCCTTGGCAAACATCGCACGAAGCTCTTTTCTCCAAACATCCATTTAAAAATTTCATTAAAATTCAACCTTTATTATAATAATTAAAAAATTTTATCGATCGCGACACTGTTTATACGAATTAGTTCCATCTGTTATATTATATTATTTATCTTTTTCGGTATTATTGTGGTCAAAGATACTAGATTTAGGTTAAAGAAATAAATAATCGGAATCTGTGGCCACACCGTTAATTGTGTGATTGTAGGTTAGAGTTTCCTTTTTACGTGTACGTGAAAAGGAGAGAAATTGAAATAGAAATTGGAATGTATATCACGTAGAACGAATGGGGTGATACGTTAGAGCGACGCGTGTCCCCGGAACGTCCGCACTGCACGTATGCGGCCAATAGTAAAGCTACGCAGTAGTAAAGTTCACCGTTGGGTCAGCCACCACCCTATTATACGAGCAGACTACCTATACGAAATGCTGTACATAAACGTTTGCACGATCTCAGTCACGTGGTTATTTTGCATCAGAAACGAATAAAGATTTTTTCGCTCCGAGCGATAAGGAACAATATGGAACACCATTTTTTTATTTTTAATAGCTGATTGGGGTATAGTTCAATCATTCAGGCAAATCCAATTATAATTAAAGAAATTTTTTTTATATTTTTGCCAAATAATACACTCGATTATAAATTATTTTCATAATTTTATCGAAATTTACTGTTTCGTTTTTTAATTAAAATTCTTGGACTCGAGCTTTTATATGGTTGATACACACTGTCTTACAAAGCTGTTGTTCAAAAGTTCAATTATTGGAAAATTGACGCCATTTAAATGAAACGCAAATAAGAGACGTAAAAATTTTCTAATTTGTCCAAGTTTCGTTTCTCATGAATTTGATACATTAAAAGTAATTATGAAATCAATATATAGTATGATTTGTTTAACACAAAAATACCATAATTTGTATTTATTTTAAAGTAATCACTCACTTGACTCCAAAGAACCGATCAAGCTATCTCAATCGCGAATAATGTGTAAATGAAATTTTGTAACATTTTTGGAATCGATTTTCATTTGTTTATTCCTTCTTCAAATACTTTAAAAATCATTACAAGCTTTGAAAAATTGTGCTCCGAGAGACAGTTTCTTTTCGCTATAAATTCATACCGTAATTCGGATATATTCTTCTCAACGGAGAAAACAAGATTTTCCGGCTTTATTCACATCCGTAAAACTTGGCCCTGACTCACGCGCGGCGTACACAGGTCGTTCGCCTGAATGGCTGGCGACATCAAGTTTTACTCCCAGCTCGAATCTCTCCAGCCACTTCAACGTTCGTTCAAAGCCACCAAAATATGTGAGGTATTCTCGTAAATCATTCCTAAATAGAACAAGGTGGTAAAACAGAACCGAGTTGGAATCAAAAGATCGACTATCTTCCCAACACTTGAGTTCACAACGCATTTCTGTCAACTTATGTTTCTCGTGGACATTTAAAAAAGTTTCTTAAAAAGTACATTCTATAGTACGTATTTTTAGTTTTTTTTCTCTTTTATCTCTATTTCGTCTTCTATAGAATATATTGTACAAAGCCAGCATCCGGCTTGAGAAATACCAACTAAACTCGGTGTTTCTCGTCTTCTTTTTTGTTCTGTAAAAAAAAGGCTGCGAGGAAGAGAGAGAGAGAGAGAGAGGGATAAAAATTCGGAAAGGGAAGTCAATGGAAGGTATTGCGCGAGAAAAAAGTGTAGTACACATTCCTACCGTGATGGTGGAATGCACACGGCGAATGAATGAATCGGATACGAGAGGGGAAAAGAGGAAGGAAGGAAGGAAGGAAGGAAGGAAAGAAAGAAAGAAAGAAAGAAAGAGAGAGGGGTGGAGGGAAGACCCGCCGCAGAGGAATGGCGACAATGGCATGTAAGGGGTTTGAAAAAGAGTGAAAGAGCAATAAGCATAGAGAATGGGGATACTCGCGAAATTGAGGCTTCCAGCAATTCTATACGCTTGGCTTTCGCAATGTGTCGGATATCACGAAATTATCGTGTCACAATAATAACATTTATACAATTTGACTTTTTATGGTAATTGCGGATTGCGCGGTGTGAAAGTGTACAAACGCGCAGTTTAAAAGCGAAAGAGAAAAAGAGATAGACAGACAAACAGATAGAAAGGGAGACAAAAAAACAGAGACGAAATGGACAACAGAAACGTTGAAACTCAACCGATACTCGAACGTTTTACCAGGTACATATCCGCACAGGATTCCTCTCGATTCGCGAATCCTCTTTGTACACAACGGAAAAGAGAAAGAAAGAGAAAGAACGAAAAAAACAACGAAACACACTCAGCGATGTTCGCATGTACTCTCTTTCCAACGTTACCTTTAGAACTCTTTCGCCCCTTTTCTCTTCGAGTCCTCCTTCAACCCACACTTGGTACCGAATCTCTCTCGACCCCTTCGTTCGATACAGACTATCTCGAGGTCCCTTCAGTTCTCTCTATTCTCTCGGTTTCTATTTTTGTCTCTATATCGTGGTCTGCATGCCATCATTTTACTTTCATGACTTTTAGCCATTCGAATCTTCTCCTCTTGTCTCGTCATAATCTCATTTTTGACAAATGAGATGAAATCACAGATGATAATACGATATTTTACCTCTGCCTTTTCAGAAAACCTCGCCGACTATTTTTATTCACTTATCAATAATACCACATTTGCAAAATGTAATTTTTTAACGGTTATTTTCTTTTTACGTAGAGCTGATGAAAAGTGACCAAAAGAGTATTTCTAGTATATCATTTTTACCCATCCACACTGACATGAGAAAGAAGTATATAGTAGATCCTTTACTGTATAGAATAAGTGACAACTGTACTAATTATTTTAGAATTAAGTAGATTTTATTTAGATCCATCCTAAATGTCGTAACTATAAAAGCATATTTAGATCTAAAATAATTAGTATAGTCGGTTTTATATGATAAAATATACTAGCATAATATCTCTCAGTGGGAAAAAAGTTGTTCTATTCAAATTCACACTGTGAAGAGTTACAATTGCGGTTCATCTGTCCTAATTCTATGGTCCTGGAACTTTGATCCCATTATTCTAATCCTGGTATTCTGATTTTAGTATTTTGGTCCTTGTTCTCTGATCCCGATATTCTGGTATTCTGACTCCAAACTTCTGGTCCTAGAATTTAAGTCCTGGAATAGTGATTCTATAGTGAAGTTACTTATAACTTGGGTGACCGCCGAAGCCACGTATCGAAAGTGAACCCATTTCTGTTGGTGACCGCGTGTATATGTTTTGAGTTAAAATATCGCTTTTGGGGCGGCTTTTGGCCAATGATATTTTACGAAAGGAGCCAGGATGATTTGAAAACTGGTGCTGCGGAAGGGTGAGAAGGATCAACGAACACACATTTCAATCGACGTGAGAGCCCCGGCGTCGGTCTCTCTCCCTCGCTGCAAGGTTTCGAATGTCGGGCCCGGCCGGGGGTGAAACAAGAGTCACCCTCTGGCTCTCCGTCGCGATTTGGCACACGTCCAGAGCCATTAAGCCAACGCCAAGCCCATCGCGAGCCTTCCCAACAACCTGGGCTCTCTTTTCTCGCAGTCGTCGACCTCCTCTCGCCGCAGTTGATGTTCCCCCCCCCCCCACCCTTTTTTTTCTTTTTCGTACTCCGCTCTTTCCGCGAGTCACGGGTTCGAGAGTCTCTCGCCGCCCGTTATGCTTGCCCATAGAGCTCACCTTTGTTTGCAGCTCTTCCGATAACAATGAGAGACCAAAATATGCGAAATATCATTGAGACAACTGAGGACGCGTCGGGGTGAAATTGACCGAAGAATTGCCGCAGTTATTTCGTGACTGCGTTATAAAAAAAAATTAAAAAAAAAACATATATTCATAAATTAAAGTGAGAAAAAAATCCTAAATGTTGTTATAATATTGAAATTTTGATTGAAATGCTAATTAAAAAGTATACCAATTAGAAAACATCGATCGATCTTCGGGATTCCTGTTCAGAGCTTCGAGTAGTTGACTCCCTACGTGTCTCTGTAAAGAACAAAATCCCTCGTTTTGTCGCAAATGTAATAACCTTGTTTTCTTTTATTTTCAGACAAAGCGCCCTCGGAAGCCTCGTTCAAAGGAACGGAGTATCTCCGGGTCGATCTCAGTAAAAGCGATCCGATAATGAGTACACAGGAGTCCGTGAGCTTGCAGTTCAAAACGAGACAACACAATGGACTTTTATTCTACTCTGGTAAGTCTCTCGCTCAACATTTGCCCATTTATTCTCAAAAATAACTGTCGCTGTCGTAGAATCAATCAATACACATGCATTTTTTATTCTTTCTTGAAAGTTTAACTTTTTTCAACGACTGACGAAAATGAATTTTTTAACGGCTAGAAATAAATGGTGTATAGCATAAGACATGGAAATGAAATTACTCTCGTCACTTCGGTTCGTCACACGTTATTCTTTCATTAATTCGTCGTAAAAGGAAGATAGCGAAGGACTCTCGGTCGATTGTCAACCTCACACGTAAAATTTCAACGCTCTCCCATCGTTTCTGTGCGTTATTAATATATAACGTTTAAAGCCTTGCGAGATTTACAGCGGGATCCCGTGTCGCTCGTCCTTTCCTCACGCGCTCGTTTTATTAACGAGTCGGCTTGCGGTTGAGTAAATCTTATTCCACCACTGTTTCATTTAGTAAAGTGACTCGGGCGTTGTTCATTATTTTTTCGGAGTCATAATTACACCGTGTCTTTTTCTTTTTTTATTTTCGTCTAACTTGTGTTTAATGGAAATTTTAGTTCTACCAAGTAATAATTAAAAAAAACAGAGAAATACTAGGATCCGCCTTATTTTTTTCTCATTTTCTTTATGCATCCATCTCAATTATTTTTTATCGATCAATCTTCAATTTTTCTCCGTCTTATCCGTGATCCGAGCGTTGCGCGTTTTTTCGCGTGGCAATTAACTCGAAAACGAAAAGAGGACAAAAAATAATGTCGAGGCCATTTCAGTTGATGAGACTTTTCGTGTGACGAGATTTTCAGTTTGAATCAACGTTCGAGGATTGTCGATAATTTTCCAGCGCATAACTCTCCGGGGGATCTTTGACAAGGGCAATTCGTTACCGGGTAGATGAGGGGAAGAAGGAGTGAAATGAGGAACGAGGGAAATAGAGAAGAAGGGAATGAGGGCGAAGGGGGAAGGGGGGGGGATGCGAGGATGATGAGCAAGAGAGAAAAAAGAAAGGGAGAAAGGGGAAAACAGGAAGTGAGGAAGGAAGAGAGGATGGAAATAGGAAAGGAAGATAGATAGAGCGATGTTAAAGCGTCGTCCCTTGCTGCATAATCCAAATGGGTAGTTTATCCGTGGTTATACTATATCCGTGGATAAACGAGCGACTGGGGCCTTTGCTGCCGACGTTACTGCAGTATGTAACAGGCTACTGTACGAAATGCTGCAACAGCAACCAACACCGGGACGAAATCTCTCCTTCCTGACTCCAGTGCGGCAGAATCCTTCCCTTACCAGCTTCTACATAGACTTTAACTTCCTTCCGTATAGAAATTTACCGACGAAATACCTTCAACCCACAGTCATTGGCTCCTCAACGCTTTCTCTATTTTTTTCCCCTCTCATTGCATTGAAACAAAAAAAAATATCCTCGTATTATACTTTTAACGAATTTATTTTTTCGGGCTGCTTTCGTTTTTTGCGTAATTTCGTATGACAAATATTTTCTCGAAGACTGAATTAAAATATGAAATTTTTCATGCGACGGTATCGTGCTCTTTAAAAAGTGCATAAAAAATGCATCACCGTGGAGAAAAAAAAGTAAGCAGTTTTCAAATTGAAGGAAATGAGAGCTTTTTTTCGTGAAAAAAAAGAAACATTGCCGCAGTCTCCTGCGAGAGTGGCCAATAATTGCATCCCAAATTTGAGATAGGTATAAACTTGAACAGCATACCAGCAGGTTGTACACGAGCGTACAGGATCTCTCGAGTGTATTATTCGTATACGGCAATGCGGTTCCCTCGATGATGCAGCTCTTTTAGCTACAATGAGAGGAGAGCTGAATAGAATTTTAGCAAGGACGAGGCGTTTTCTCTCCTTCCTATACACAGTCCCTGCCTCTATTCTTCTGACCCTTCCGCTTCCTTTCAAAATGAATAATTTGGAATGAATATACGAAATTTATATTAACAAATAAATAATAATAAAATGAAAAAGGTATTTAATTGATATTCGAAAAAGAATGCAATATTAAAATACTTTAATTTTAAAAAAGTATACCTTTTTGAGATGCGTTGGAAATTTAAAAATAAAGTCACGGAACATTTTTTTAGTGCAGTTTTGATGTATCATTATTCGTGGACGCTAATGAAAGTCGAATAAGCTGATCTCTTTTTTTCATTAATTTTTGTATTCTGTTTCGAAAAGCCACGCGATGAAATCCCTTCGCGGATGATCATCAATCATTCAATCAAATTGTTATGCATTGACTCTCATGTTTCCCAGGCGAGGGTGGTGATTATCTGGTAATCTCGCTGAAGGACGGTGGTGCAGCTGTTGGGATGTCTCTGGCTAATGGAAGGCTCGACCTGCACATAAAACCGGCGAGGGTTCGCTTCGACGATAACCAATGGCACAAAATAACCGTTCATCGAAGAGTCCAGGAGGTAAGTAAATCGCCACTTTTTTTCCTATTTAAATCCAATCTTTCTCCATCGAAATCGCGTCGTGATCTCTGATGAGATATTATTATATTATTATGCGTTACATTCTATATACATAAAAAATAGAAAAACGGAAAGAACAAAAAAATTCCCAAACTTAGCAAAAAATGAGGAATCGTAAATTCCACTCCATTAATTATTTCAATTTCTAATCAATCAGCTTTTGCAATATTAGTTCAATCATTGCAGCATCATCATTATATTTTTATACGTTATAAAATCTTAATCAAAAGTAGATTTTTAACACCGAATATTAAATTTTATTTGCGTCTGATCGGGCAGTGAAAACGTAAAAGCTTTTTCTCCATTTTTCTCGGTCTCATTCCCGTTGATCGATTCTCCGTCGTTTCCGGTCAAATAACCCTTTTCATTGCGCTCTTCCCCTCTTTCTCCGTTAATCGAATCGTTGGCGCTCCTATCATGGTGGCTTTCGACTTAACTCCCGTTATCTCCGCGAAAATAAGTCGAGTGTGAGAGACGCATCGAGCCGTCCGTATTATTTCTCATTA
Source organism: Cremastinae sp. A BG-2022a (assembly GCA_030522545.1). NCBI lineage: Eukaryota > Metazoa > Arthropoda > Insecta > Hymenoptera > Ichneumonidae > Cremastinae sp. A BG-2022a. The sequence continues at coordinate 8,819 of JAPYYW010000586.1, forward strand.
CGGTTATTGATGCAAAAACGATTGATCGAATGCGAAAAACCGAGTTGAAAGTCAAATTAAATTCGAATACGCTTCATTATCATAGAATATTACCAGAACTGTGGCAACACATAAATGAAAATGTATAGACTTTTTTATTTTTTAACTTTTCATTTTTTTTTCTTTTTTTTGTTTTTTTCTTTTACTTTCTTAAAATCTAGTAAAAGATTTCATTTTAGGTTTCTACCTCATTTAAGTAGTTCTTCAATCAAACGAATATCTAAAAAATGTATCTTAAAAAATTGATATTTATAATTTACGGCTATATACCATAGCGAAAAATACATTTGATTATAGTTTATCAATTATCAAATTCACTAAATAGACAATAATTTTCGCTTCTAAATATATGTACTAAAGTATTTAAAAACCAACATTTCCGTATAGCTTTAAAATAGCATTTAACTAAACAAAAATACAAAACAATTTTAGTTACAACCGAATTAAAGTTTTGATTATTTGGAACAAAAGTCGTATAGTACAGGAACACTCTCGAATAAAAATTTCATGAACAAAATGGTGACACATGCATATATTGTGCCTCGTAAATTGGTACAATCGGAATGCCATTAAAATAAATAAATAAAAACGAAATGAAGCCTTGAATAATTGAAAAAGTGAGAATCGAAGTGAAACGAGGAAATTGGGGATATGAACGAGAGAAAACTTTTTTCATTGGTGGAGCGAGGGAGGAAAAAAGAGCGAGCGAGGGCGATTATCGTCGAGTTGGATCTCGTAACCTTGTCTTTTCTCTACTCGTATATTCGTCGAGTCATACGCGATCGTGCCTATTGGCGTCACGCCCGGAGCGCTGTATTCGGAGTTTCGGAAAAATCGGGACCAAAGAGAGACCGAGGGAGAGAAAACGACAAATGAGATCTCGGGAACGCGCGCCCGCTCGCCATCTTCTATGATTGATGGAGCGGAAGCGATCGAATGTTCCTCTATATATATACATATGTGTCGAAGCACACGTCCTCCGGGGCGAATGTGTTATCTCCGGCACGTTGACGTTATCCTGGGTAGAAAAGTGACCGAGAGAGGAATCGAGTGGAAGCAAAAATACATAAACGCGTTTTTTTTTCTCTTTTAAATCAAAAGCGAGGAAATGAGTTTTCAATAAAATCAACCATCTTTATCGCGACATTAGTCCGAACGGCGGAAAATCCTCAAGATTTAAACCAGCAATATACATTTTATGTAGCGGGGAAAGCTAAATAGAAATTGAAGTTCGAGGAGAAATTTTATTCTCGGGCGATATATATATATAGTGTCTTGACAACCTCCGAGGATGCATAAAAAAAGTCGCGAGGGATCGAACGGAAGTGAGCTGCCAGTCCGTTTGCTCGTTACCTTGACTGGCGTTCAACTGGAAGAGGAAAAAGTACACACGTCGTTCCCGAAGAAAGCGAGAGAAAGAAGCAACGCACTATATGCAGACTTTTTTACTGAGGGAGATCCTGACGCGAAGACGGTCTCGAGAGTCGATAGAGTTTCAAGATAAAAAAGAAAACACTTTCCCGATCGAATTTCATTCTCTCTCAGTCTCGTTTCAACGTCGAAAAAAAGGAGAGCGAAGTCTAGTAATTATTGCATATCCAATGAGTTTCAGTTCCGCGTACAAAGCATATTCCTCTTTTCTTTATTTTTTTTTTCACTTTAACAATTCCAGGCGCACGATGCTCGCTTCTCGTTTATTTCTCTTTGTGCGCGCTTTGAAAGGCCTTAACGCGTTGTTTGTATAAAAAGTGAATCTTTGAAAATGAAGAAAGGTGAGGAAAAAAAGCTATTAAAACGAGCAATCGTAAAATCGTGGCTCCCTTTTCTCCCTTATCTTTTTCATCTTTCGCCTCTCACGGGATTTCAAGCTGGCCAAAGCATTATCTTTCAGCCAAGTTTCAGTGTATTCGCATACTTTGCAGAAAAAAAAGACGTCGAAGGAAGCTCTGTAACTGAGAAGAGAAATTGTGTAAAAACATTCGTAATTGGTATACTTTGAAGATTATTTTAAAAGGAAAAGAGAGAAAGAGAGAAGAAGAAGAAGAAATAGGGTCTTGAATGTTTAGAGGGGATATATGTATAGTTTATATAGGCGGAAACGAGGCGTAAAGTGATCTGAGAATTTGCAATTTAACGGGAAATAGACCGATCCGGAGGTAGACAAATGTCCTCGAGGGAGTGCAAGTGGTATTTCTCTCTCCTGAGCACCGAGAGGCAAAGGATCGGTTGCCTGACTCCGAATTCCCATCAGGATCTCGCGAGGCAGCAAAAGAGAGAGATGGAGAGAGCAAACGAATGGAATATGAATGTACAGTTATACGGAATGGTTTCAACGAAACGAAAAGTTGCCCGGCATCCATGCAGAGGGGGGCAAAAGGGAGCAAGTTAATCCAGGATTAGGCGAGGATTATGAAATATCGACATCCTTCCCGAGGATAAAAGAGAGACATGACCCCTTTCTCGAGTTGCACATTCATTCTCGTTTTATATGAAATGCAATAAAATATACCGCTGAATATTCGCGATGAATTTAGACAGCGCGGTTATTGGTGACACGTGAAAACTCATTCTTCTGTATTTCATATTGAGTATATAATGCTTCAAGATTTTTTTTATCAGTCGACTCTCTCATACAATAATCCTACTCACGTTCTAATTCAAAAGATATATATCTTTTTTTTATCATCCGTTATTGTTTCGTGCGGATGAAAAATATAAATATTGTTTTTCGCTAAAATATTGCTTTAGATAATTCCATTTTTTGAAATTATTGTCAAATACGAAAATTATGATTTTTCTAAAGAAATTAGCGTTGAAATTGAAGTTCCTTTAACGGCAAATGGAAAAAATTATTGATATATCCAATAAAAAATTGACATTCTTCTTTCCAGAGTCAGATCATTTTTCTAAAAATCAATTGTCACTATAAAAATTATATAAAAAGAGCGATAATACGATAACTTGCTAGTTATCTAAACCGGGACAAAATTTTTATCCGGAGATTAATGTTGCTTCATCCTGTAATAAAAAAAATAGAGCTATAATACCGAGGAGGATTGAATAGTAGAAAAAATCGCAGTATTGGAAAAGGGAGGGTCGTAAGGAGCGAAAAATTTAATTTGAAAAAGTATGCTGGTATCTATGATGAGTTAAGCTGCTGGAATGAAGGAGTAAAGGGGGTTGGAGGGGAAAAATGATGATACGACGATGAGTTTTGTGAGCAGGGAATGTAGCTGGGTGGAAGATGGCCACAGGGACGAGCAAGGAGGGAGTTTTGAGCTTCAACGAAGTGAGATTCTCCGGAATGAGTTAATAACCCCAGCAGTGTACATGGGATATAGACAGGCTTGCGTTATAATACTGTGTGGCCGAGTGTGTGGTCCGACTCGCATCGGACCAATACGCCAATAAAGGCCAAGCTTCGCCGTTCATCCGCCCGGAGAATAATGCCCGAGTGTGCATCACCGATATTCGCCTCGCTCCAACGTTTATCACGGCAGAATCGTATGAGCTTGTTACGCGCAATAAGCGACCAGGTCAGCTGACCTCGTCAATACCAGAGCGCCACGTTGTATCTCACCGAGCGCGAATTCAACCCCTCTTCCCGTCCTGTTCACCTTTAGCTCATTATATACCTTTTCAATCTCCCTCTGCTCACCACTCTCAAATATCAACCCGACACTTTTCCATAGCCTACACATTTTTTCAATGACACTTGAGGTAGTTCTTGCGTTAAACGAGTTTAAAGATAATTTCATTAAAATTTGCATAAACGTTCTTTTCTATCACAGGCAAGAGTGTGTTAAATTTAGCACGTTGGCTGCGGGACTTGATTTTTAAAACTTACGTGCAGTGTTTTAAATGTCATTTTGGATTTATAACAGATTTTCCCCTGATGCGGTACAAGTCAGTAATGGTTGTACATTGATTATTATTTAGGGTCTAATATATACACTATTTACTGATTGTACCTACTGATTTTGCTTTAATCGCATTAGCTACCACACCACGTGCAAGTCTAATACAAGTCGAAACCAGCTTGTAACTCAGTTAACTCAGTTAATTATGAAGAAGCTTCATAATGTAAAAATCGAGATAATTATTGTTAAAAAATTACAACTTTTTGTAGCTCCTCATGAGAGCCCTTGCTAAAGATGCAATTTTTTATATTGAATAACTCGATTACCGAACGATAAAATCTTTTTTATTTTTTGGTATTTTAGTACAATGTTGAAGAACATTTACATGATTTTGCAAGAAGTTAACTTTTAAAAATTTTATCTGATTATTTTGCTATTACTTAGCACAAGAAAAAATATTCGAAACTGTCTATACAATCTATATACTCGCAGCAATCAGATAGTGTTGATAATACATTTTATTTATTTGTCCAAGAAAATAATGTATATGTAAAATGTTTAGTGACAATTGGGAGATTAGTTTATACGATATTTGATATTTAAAATATATAATAGTTTTAATGATCAATATAAGTAAAAGAAAGAGTTTAATAAAAAATTAAAATAATAAAATTCATTAAAATAATTGATAAAAATTAAAATTAAAAAAAAATTTCAAAAACGTAATCATCGTTTCTTATCATTTTTAAATTATGTACTTGAAAACTCTTAACGACTCAAGAACGAATCGGAAAAGTATGAAATATAATTATAAAAGTATCAAGACATCGTACAAATAGTTGCGCGTTTATCAATATAAATAAAAATATTTTTGATCATTGTTCGCCACGAATAAAAATTTATATTTTTCAAATTCTCAAAGAAAAAAAAAGAAAAATGACTCGTTTCGGTCCACCCTGTAGATACGCGCGTTTGATCGCTCGTCAACGATTGAGAAGATACCGTTATATACGTATATAAATATAGATTAAAGTCTGGTGTAAAGGAAGATCTATTTTGGCACGTGTTTCCAACTCGTCGCTGCGGTTTTGGACAAGGCGTTAGTCACGAGTGTGAGAAAACGAATCGAAACTGTCCGTGTGAGGGATAAATAAGCGGAATGCCGGAGTACCATGATGGTTCGAGGGGATAGCTAACTGGGATGTTTGCAGTCCGCGTGTGCAATGGCGAGAAGAGGCCAGCCGAGAGAAACGTCGAGAGGATGCAACATTACAGGCACTTGAAGTTAATTAGCGGACGTGTTTCTCTCCCTTGGCATCACCGGCAGCCCATCGCCTCGTTCTGTAGTGGCTCCCTTTCCGTGTGATGTTATTCTCCTGCGGATGACATGGAGGTCGTTTTCCCGGTGACGACGCTGCCCCATGCATCCCTAACGGGCTCTCCCGGTCACGTGCTTCCTCGATCCCGCACGATGATCGATGAAGCGTCCTCGATTCGCAGCATCAAGCGAACCGAAAAGTCGCGAGTTTGTACGTCCAATCAGCGAAAATTTACAACTCGCCGTTGCTCTCTTCAAGAATTCTCGACAGGAAAATCAGACTATTATTATTACACAAACTATATCGTCTATAATTGAAGCTGACTCTACTGCGTATAATGGTGTGGGAAAAGTAATGTTATTATAGCATAAATATTCGTTATTTAATAACGAGTATATGTGAGACGTATATGTGTTGAATGTACGTGTATACGTTATATAATTAATTAGAGCGAAACAGCGAGCTCGTTGATGCCGATATTCGCTCTGGGTGCTCAAAACTTGCTCGTTTACTTTCGTCCGTAATTTTGCCATTTGCCGTGTGGCGAGAAACGTGAGCCTCAAGAGCCACCAGCCACTAATTCAGCAGTCGTTCGAGAATTTGTACGCGCTGTTAACAGCAAATAGGAATAACTGTTAACCATCAGCTAGAAGTCTAATAGAAAATTTAACGAGCCGTTTCACAGTAGTCGAGATTCTCGATTTATTATCAACTTATATATTACTTACAAACATCGCTCGTAAACTCCATTCACGAATCGTATACCGATTTGTACCACAATTTATCTCATCACGTGCAACCTCTGCGCAAATAACACGTTACACAAATCCAATTGAAGATATCGCTGAATTCACAATAAAATTTTAATTTAAAGGTTTTACATATATATTGCATTTAGGAGATGTTAATATTTCAATTAACCAAATTTATAACTCGAATACTGTTTATCAAAAGTCTATACATATTTAATTTTCATGATTTATTTTAAAAATATTGAATATAAATCACATCGAAAAATGATGCACACGAAATATTTCTTAATCGATTGTTTCTATGTATTTACTGCACAGTGTTGCGCTCTTTTTGCGATGTAATACACCCTATGTAACTCATTTATAATTGACACTATCATAAATCTCTCGGGACGACTGTATTTTCGCAACGCGTAACCCGAGAAGGAAAATATAGTAGCTCTTGTCTCAAAAGAGCGTTAGCTAAGAAAAAATATGATAGAGAGACGTAATTCGATGTTAACGTTACACGAATCCCCCCGAGAAATATTTTATCCGCTTGAAAACACGCCGTAAATAATTATTCAAATTTCAACTAAATCTTATTTCTGTTTCAGATTTCGTCGATCACAACCTTCTGCAAGGTGAGTAATCGTTCATACAAATTTATAAATTTCTCATGCATTCCCTCCGCTTTTTTCTCTCTCTCTCCATATATTTTCAATGCAAATTGCGAATAAATAAATCGCGCGGAGACGCCTGGCCGATTAGGATTCTGAATCTTGAAAACAAATTTCGAGAAAAATGACGAGGCGGTCTTTCCGTTTTTTTTTTGCTTCTCCCTCTTTCCGAGTCCCCTAAATTTCTGAGGAAAAATGCGGACTGAATCTTCGAGGCTTTGAAAATCTCATCCCTCGCGCTTTCATTATTTCCAGCTTCCCTCATATTTTTCTTTTCCTCGCCTTTCGTGTAAATATACATACATATATACGACCCGAATGCTTTTTTTTAAAGCTCCGAGGATTCTCGCCTTCTTTTTCACGAAAAAAGGAGGAAAGAATTTCACTCTCGTATTATATATACACACTGCAGCACATCTGTAGGAATCTCTCGCGAATTTTTTTTTTTTCGCGGCAGTGACACGCTGCGAGATAAGCCTTTGAAATAATGTTAAGAGAAACACTTGAAAAGCGAAGCTTTATGGGAAATTCTTCGATTCGCTTTCACGCCCGTTCATGCGAGCTCACGTCATCGTCGAATCCGAGTCCTAGGGGAGCAGGAAGTAAGGATGGAAAGCAAGAAAGATTCTCGACTTTTTCCCGCACTACCTTAACAGTGGAATACATTTTTCTCGGCCGAATAGAAAGCTCCCTGGTTGTTAGCGAGTCTAAGAAGACTTTTTTTCCCTTTCGAGTGAGAAATGAGGCAGAGCCCCGCGTTTTTCTCCATGAACTTTGTCCGTGATATTTCGAGAAAAGGGAAGCGCAAAAATTGTTCGGAAAGTAAACTCGTGATATTCTAATACCTATATGTACGTATGTATGCGTACATTCGAATGCAAAGGAAGGCAATTCGATACGCGCGAGAGAGACTCACGATCGTTTTTATTCTTTTTGAAAAAAAAAAAAACTTTGCCAGTTCGCAGGAGTTTTTCTCGTTTTCTGCCTCCGCGAGTCTCGAAATGTTCCTTCCCCTATTGGAGTTTTCAAGAACCTCGGCAGGATGCATCCGTTAAAATTTCTGAAAGCTCTCCTACGTCCTTTTCAAAGTCTCTCGGCCATGCTGCTCGGCCGTATGGCCCACAGACGAGTTTGTGTATATATTTATTCTTATAATGCAAACACATATGTCAACGTGTGTTTTGTACACGAATTTCTGGCCTCGAGTACGAGAAGACTGGCTTCCCTTCGCTCGGACAGCTCGAATAAATTAAATCAAAATGCAAATCATTCGGAATTTCATTTTCGCGGGGTTTTGCCGGCGAGAGGCCACTCGACCAGCCACTCGTACCGACCCGGAATTTAGAGCGTGCACGCCGGGACGCGAACAGAGGAAAAGGAGGAAAAAAGGGTCCTCTCTTTTACCTCGACGAAACCGTCAGACACACTTCCACTCTCGCGTCTGTCTCTCCGTGTCTATTCAAAAGAGAACAAAAATAGAAAAAAAAAGAAAAAAGTATAATGTTGAAAACGAAAAATAGAATAAAAGTTCCACTTATTTCCGGGAAATGCTTGACGTTCCGCCCCATTTTTGCATATACGTCCATCTCCGCGCGCTTGTGGTTTCAAAATGAGACAAGAAGCTGTCCAAATAACCTGAATAAATAAAATGAATAATGAGATGCTTGTAACTGCAACGGACAAGCGCATCGGGCATTCTTTTTATTTCTGACTCCGCATTTATTCTAATATATAGTCTCACGTCTACGTGCCCTTTCAACTTCTTTTGCGTGAAATATTGTTCAAATTTATATCTTTATATTCCCGCTGCCTCGAAAAGGGATAATTAGCCAAGACCAAGGAAAACTGCTTCGAAATAATTTATCAAGAAAACTGGCAGTGGAAAATTCATCGTTGTTCTTTCGTTATTTTCCTTTGAACCGAGAGCACGTTTATGCCTTGACGCAAGTCCGGATGTAACCGAGATCCAGGAAAGAAAATTGACTCCAAGGATATACGAGAGTTAAGAGCTTTCTCGGGACGACAGCTGCAGTCGACTGGATTTTCGCAGAGCGTTTTTCGGAAAAGGGCAAAAAATAGTATCGGGTGAAAGAGAGCAGAAAACGTGAGAAGAGGGTTTGCTGACGGCTAATAGAACGTATAAGTGAAATGCACACACTATATTCTTGCGAGACACGTTAACCCAGCAGCGATTCATACACCAATAAGTATAACTCGCCCTTCAGCTCGTCTCAGTATGTTCCCTCTTAGAAAAAAAAGTCATCTCTGCAACTGGATTTTTACGGCAAAGTTGAAAAAAGAGGTCAATTTATATATTTCATACTACTAAATGTGCCAGCGGCTTCTTTCACGTATATCGTTAACCTTATTAAGGAATTTATAATATCAGCAGTATTTTTTCGCATTTATACGTTTCCATGTGTCGAAAAAAATTAACAACTGCTACATTTTTATAAAATACTAGCAAATTATAGTGGCTCGGGGGCTTCGTGCCCTCGCAGTAATAAAAAAACTGATTGAAAATCCAGTTTTTTGGAATGTTTAATATGAATTCTGGGATTGCGCTCCGAATAATTGCCATTTTTGGTATCTATGGAAATTTCTGATCAAATAGGCTCTTTATTAAATGGAAAAAATTTCAAAAAATTTTGTGAATTCTTACAAGGGGGTAACACTGGGTTTTGTTTAAAATGCAATGTCTAGTAAAAATTTCAATTCAATCCATCGTGCAATGTCCGAGTTTTGTGGACACTCAATTTATAAATTTTTGATGGTTAAAAAATGTCAAAAATACTTTATTCATTATTTGTTTATGCAATTCTTTTTCGTTTCTCAGAAATTAAGAAATTAAGCACCCGAATTTTCGTTTTATGATTTTATAATATGTATATAGATTTTGTGATACTTTTGTTACGAGGTGTGCGTGTCACTCGATAATTTCTTATAGAATTAAATAAGCTAAACGTGCGTCGAGGGTAAATCTCCCTTAATACGTGACGATATGTACAATTTGAAATTAAAATTACCCTATTACGGAAAAGATAAAAAAACGATGTCTTTAAAGATTTAACCGAAAAAAGGGAAAAAAATCTATGATCGAAAGTGCTTCCTTTCGAAGAAAAAAGTGGGTGTCTGCACCTCGCTCTCCTCGTGAATCGATTCGCATAAAAATTCAGCGAGGATCCGTCTAAAAATATTCAGTCGAAACAGCAGGCAGGAGAGGGGCGAGGGTGCCAGAAGCGGAGTAGAAAATTATGATTAATTGGCTAATATAAATCCCCGTGTCTGCGGCAGCACGCGAATTCTTATCTCGCTAATTGCCTGAGTGTCTGAAAAGAGAGAGGGAGTGTGTGTATCTGAGGCTAGGAGGAAAAATGAAAAAAAGGAAAATGGGAGAAATATGGAAGAAAAAAAAAGAAAAATAAAAGAAGAGAACTCGCCTGAGAAAAGTTGATACGAGTGGTAACTCGCTTACACAGATGTTGCACGAGAGATACAATTCTCTTAATCACTTTACGCAAATAAAAACATGCCGTAAATTATCAAACTTTTGAGAAGACTTTTCCGAGTGTCTGCTCGAATGCAATCGTCTGTAGAGCTCGCGTACTGTCCACAGCGAATTCACGTCCCAGCTACATTCGCAAATTGCAGCCGCGTCCGACCGCATACTGATCTTATCTACTTACGAGTTATCCCCATTCTCCTTTAAAACATCACGGCGACGTTCGTTATGACCTTTTTAATGGCATACAATAAAAATGTACTCTCTTCATACATGATAAACGCTACTTTATAAATATTTTTTGTATAATATTCATTTTAAACAAACTAACAGAGAGAATTTATATACGATAATAAAAGTTTCTCTATATGCATTTCTAATAGTGCAGTGATCGTTGGGACCAATTTTTTTAATTTTATTATGGGACACATAACTATTTTTTGCACGAAAAAATAGACAATTTTCACAATAATTTTTACTACCAATTTTAATATTAACTTCACTAAGAATCCATGGCACATATTGATATCTTTAAGAATGCTCCAATTTTGACTATAGTAATAAAAATTAAACTTTCTGACAAATCTACATTGCGAGTCAATATTTCTCCACTACTTATAGATAATATAGATAATAAAATATGATCACTTTTATTATAACTTGTACACGTAATAATGTGAGTAAAATTTGCATCTCAATTTTTTAGCTTTTATATAAATGTAAAATTTATTAATATTCATCATTAGGCGATAATTTATGTTTTTATCTTGTTATTCAAAACTCTATCTTAATGTTTCGAGTGTAGACAAATATCCCTGAAAAGTTCGGTGATTGTAAACATTGAAAAAAAAAAGAAAATTAGTCGAGCGTAACGAGGAAAAAAAATTTTCAAATTTTCGTTAATCTAAAATTAATTTCGTCTTGATTGTTTGGATTTTCGAGTCAATTTGGAATCAATAAGCCGGTAGAAAGTGTCGGGCCTCACAAAGGTAGTTCGTTACCAAAAAACATTTCATAGAAATTCAACAAGTTCAATTGAGTGTCATTTCCAGTGATTTTCAATAATACGAATAGTGAACAGTTTAGTGTTTTAAGTTTACAATATCGTTTTGAAATACTCAAAAAGAATATGTCGGTGCGGATAAATTCTACATATACTTCCATTACATTAAAGGTATGCAGTCTTTTTCAATGATGTCAAATAGTTCATCAATAACCGCTTGCATCAAACAATTGGTTTAAAGGAAAGATATTACAAATAAAAATTTTCGTGGGTCCACAAGACCCAGTGAGACCAAAAAAAAACAAAAAAAATTTCGGCTATTTCAGCAGTAAATTTTTATATAATTTTTTGGTCGATAAAGAAAAGTAATCATAATTTTTTATATACGTTTTGCATAAATAAACCATTGGCAGAATAGACGAAATCTGTTATACCATATCGCATTACGACAAAAACGTAGTAATTTTTCATATAAAATTCTCTGCCAGGAAAATACTGCGAAATACAATGATGAACCGAGAAGAAATTCAGATTTGGTGTTTCTCATCGGTATCGCAGAGAATAACGGGGGAGCGTTCCTCGCTTCGGTGAAAAAGCGACGTGCACGAGTGAGAAAAGTGGCAAAAGGAGAGTATATATACCGTCGAGTCTCGCCTTTGGGAAAAAATGTATGTACATGAGAAAAAGCTTGGAGAATTAATGAAACGGGAGAGGCAAAAAGCCGCCGCATTGCACCCGGCGTGTAATTTACATCGGCCGCAATGCCGGTATGTTTCTCGAACCGTAGCTAATTCGCATTCCGGGATTCGCGTCTCGCGAGCAAAGCTTGTCCGTAACCTTCAGACTGCGACCTAAATTTCGAATCTTCAATTATGCACGAGCATTCGTCCGTACACCGATGCCAAAAAAAAGTATTAGTAACACAAAAAAGAAGGAAAACTTTGAGAAAATTCAGATTTCTCAGCCAGGAAGACTTAAAATTTTCCGAATCGACCATTAACGCGGAAGAACGAGTTTCTCGCTTATTTTAATTTCAGTGTCTCTCTAATCTTTCACCCATTTCGAACGTAGACAATGTAATAATCGCGCGAGAGCTTTTATCGATTCTACAAACTTGTAGGGAAACTAATTGTAAAGACAGAAGAAACGTATTATATGCGATTGAAGTGAATTCATTCAATTTAACACGAACAGAGGACTCTCGTATTTAAGAAGTTGGTCGTATTTTCCAGAGAGTAAATTTTTCCCCATTTCCATTCCGATTTTCCGAAGCTCCGAGAAAGCTATCGGCGAGCTAAATACATATATCCATGACTTGAAAAAGCTATAGATTTTCGAGATTTTTTTATTAGTTGAATCGAGGACTAGAATTTTGCCGAGCATCTCAAAAGCTCTTTCTTCCCAGAGAGGAATGGAAAAAGAATCGCAAGCGTTGAATTTAACGATAGAAACTTTAAGTTCGGTTCTTCACCGAATCACGCTGCTGCAATCCACCCCCTTCAATTACAGTCTTCGAGTACGGAGCCTTTCGGCGCGTCGTAAAACTTTTTCCTCTCTCGACCCTCATGATACTTCGTACGAGAAAGAATCGCGGTAAAAACAAAAAGAGAGAGTCGAAGCTATCGAAATTTATCTTCAAATTTTTATTTTAAAAAAGACACCCATGAAAAATATTGAAAAACCTCATCCGTGCGCTGGATTTTTGTCAATTTTGAATATTTTTCTCGTGTTCTCTGTAAAAAAAAAACTTTTTTTTTCGTTTTCAAATTGAACCCGAATGAAATTAAACCGCGAACACGATAAAGGTGGATTCCTCGTATTATGAGAAATTGAAGAATAATTATTTGAATTTAACGCTCGGGACCGGCACGTTTTCCGCTTAAACAGAACGAGCGGTGACTTACGATTCTTCCCTCTTACAAGATTCAGGTCGTGGCAATTTAATTAAGTTTTCTCGTACTCTGCTTTCCGCGAGTATAAGATATACCGCGGAGACTCCATCGCGGGGAATATAAACGCCCCCTCTGTACGAGAAAAACGATATCACTGCTTCCTCCTTTCCTTTTCTTTCGAGAGTAAAAAAAGGGAGTCTCCCGGCGGGCGTGAAAGATACTAGCCAGGCTCCCGTTTACCAACATCAGAAATGAAAATTGCACTCAGCTTTAGTCTAAATATTACGTAAGAAATGAGAAATTAAAAACACGTGTGTTTTTCTCTTGACATTTATTTTAACGTTTAACAATACGTTGCTTAATTGAAGAAAAAATGTAAATTAAAGTTTTTTTTTAATGAGAAATTATACAGGGAAGATACAAGAAATCTTTGCGAATGGAGAGTGAAATAATTTTTATTGCGTATCGATTGCGAAAGAGAATAAAAGGCTTTATCTCAATAAAGCGATTTTCAATGAAATTCTCGAGATGCGTAGGTATTTTGCGACCTCTCCAATTTCCTGTCGGGGCTGGGGTCTTGTCGACACTCGTTAAACAGTCCAATAATGCACGAGACGTAGACACAATTATCGCGTTTTGCATCGTTTCCGTCGAAGCGCCGAACCTTTTGCGATAGACAGTCTCCGCTCGCGACTCCTCTCTCTTCGCCACACTTCCGTTCACTCTAACGATCTTTCAGTGCCGGGCTCGAGTGAGAGAGCGATACGCAGTGTCGTATCGACGAAATAAGCTCTTTTCATTATTTTCCTCCCTGTCTTATTCCCCTTAACCAAGTGTATCTTTCGAAGAGCTCTCACAGGGAAAATAGTCACGATTCGAGTGCTCCCTTCAAAATACCTTCACAAAGATGAGAAAAATACATTTGCTGCTCTCAACAGACATAAACGTTATCAAAAACTTTGGCATAACGAGGAAAGTTCATCAGAAAGATAGAGAAAAAGTATAAAAGGAAAATTCATTTGGTGTAGTGATTTTAAAAAAACGAACTGGTTCGATAATATTTGACATTTCAATATTAAAAAAAAAATTATCATTTGAACTTAATGTATACGATATATATTTAAAATGTAAACGCTTTTTACCATCATCTCGTTGAACAGAAATTAATTTGGTAATATGTTGTTCAGACAGTTTCTATATTCATTTATCCTACCATCAGCTTCATTCTGGATGACAGATACATTACGCGATGTGAATTTTTGCATCCGTCACATTCAATATTTCGATGTAAAAGCGCGATCATCAGATTCCTCTAATGGAAGTAGCTGTTAAAATCAATACCGAAGAGTGACTTTCCATTTTCAATAATAATTTAATTCGTAATTCAACATTTTTGTTCAAATATATTATTCGCATGCAATAAATCTGCTATTTTGAGATAATTTATGAGATCGAGTTGGTGAACCATGCAGTATCAGTTTCAAAATTCAGTAGAATTTTGTATTCAGCATACTTGATGTATTGTTCATTGTTCCATCTTTTAAGAAAATTTAAAAAATACTTTATTACAAGTTACCATAATTATTTCTCCACTTTTTTGGATCATAATGGATTCATAACAATTATTAAATTTATTTTGCCTACTGTATCCCATAAACTATTTCACTCAAATTAACTTGTAAACATTTGTATCCAATTAATTGCTCATTACCAAGATGTCAATAAAATCAGGGTCTATTTTGGGTGTAAGTGGTCAACATTCTTAATTACGCAGATAGATCGACAATTATGCAAAAACTCGAAAATTTGTGCAGTCGTCATCGGACCGTATAGAAAGGTAGTCTCCTCTAATCAATGAACTTTTTACGAATGAAGGGAAAAAAGGGAATAGGAAAGAGAGAACTCGAATTGGTGGAAGATGCGTGGAGAAAGAGAAAATGGAAAGGGAGTTATAACGAATTATTGGGTAATCGGGTGAGAGCAGATAAGAGAAGTGAGTCCTCGTGCTGTGACGTTGGCTCAGCACAAACGTTTCCGCAGGGTAATTCTAAATGGAGAAATTTTCTCTCATGAGGAAGGAGGGGGGGGCGAAGGGGCAAGTTGTCGGGCAGACTCCGTTTTATCTCTATACACGAAGCCCGAGCATACGTGTACACAAGCGTGTAGAAGTTTTTAATTAAACCAATTAATCGTCGCTCGTTCGCAATTTCGATCAACTGCAGTCTCGAAAGGGGAAACTTCTAAAGATATCAGGCTCTGTTCCAAGCCTCGCTATATATATCGCGTGAAACAAATTTAGCACTTGGACGAGATTTTCACCAGTCATCAATTTCCCAACCTGCATAAATCCAATCCTCCGCCGATAACGCCTCTTCGAAAAGTTGCTATTTATTCTATTTTAATTGCGATTATGTAATTTCCTGACTTCTCTCGACTCCGTTACTAATTGTTCCTCCAATTAATTATCATCCGCTACGTAATTTCGAATTTGAATCCCATTATCTCGACGATTCCTTTACTCTTTTCCGCTATTTCCAACTTTCGCATAATCACTTTTTCACCGATTTCGATTCTATTCCTCTTCATTCGAGACTTTTCCAATACAATTAAAGACTCCTTCATTCTAGCTCTTCACATTCATTTTATTTTACACTAGACCCTTTTCATTCGTGCCTTTTTTCAGAATTTTTTCCAACTTTTTTTTCCTCTCGCTCTCTTTTCTTTTTTTTATACACGAAGCGACTGCTGATGAATAAAAAATTGTCTCCTTGAACGTCCTGGACCGAATGATTCAATCTTGAGAACCGAATTTCATCGAGCACTTTACAAGTTCCACGTTCGATTGGACGGCGAGAATTCTCGTTCGATTTCACGTGCGAGCTTAATTAAATTTGTCTTTTATTAAGTATAAACCGAGAGAGTCTTCTCCACGCACGATTCCGATTGGTAGGAGATTTTTAGTCCCGTGCCTAGCTTCGTCGTGAAATCAATTCCGTGTTCGCCAATTCTCACTGACAGTCACCAATTGAACGGCGCGCCAAGATGCAATCCGGAGTCTGAGCAGTCGATGCCTCAGGGAGAGGCGTTCTCGAAATTAGACAGAGAGAAGCAGCGAGAAGTTGCAAGGGGAGCAAATAGAGACGGATAGGTTTTACCTTTACTCGAGGTTTCGCATGGCTAACGGTGCGTCAATAGTCGTTACCTCACTATTGTAATTTCCTTTCGCTCTCTCTCTCTCTCTCTCTTTCTCTCCCTTATTCCCTCCTCGCTTTTCTTCCATTATCCATTTTCTTCACGGTTATCTCCCGAGAGTTGCTTCAACCACGCCTCTTTTCTCAAGTACATAATTAGCCGTCTCTCCTCTCGGCTCTTTCTCGGGCTTCATTCTCTAAACAGCACGGCCCGAAGAGCGCATCGCTCCCAATTTTAGTTCGAACCCTAGGAGGATCGCTTTCATATAAATCCGTTTGTACTTAACCAACTCCCCTTCTAGGATATTTTTTCATTGCCATGTCTTCATTACGCTCTTAACGTAACTTCGGTTACGAGTTTCTTACTATCAATATCTCTTCCCTTTCTCGGTTCTTCCTTCTTCTGATTCAAGGACTTTTCTTGTTCCTGCACTTCCAGCGCTCAAACCCTCCTTCATTATTTTTAAGATTTCAAATGTACGCATACACAAACCTTTTATGATAAAGGAGTGAATGGGGAAATCGTTTTATGGATCGCGAGCCATAAAAGATTGTTTAAAAAGTAAATGGTTTAATAGAAAAAATCATTATTCGCTGATATTCATTTTTTTTTTGGAATATTACAAATTGTGTGGATTTCATGAAACATTGTGTATTTTAAGTTCTTTTGTGATAGTATATAAACAAGTATTATTTTTCATCATTTTATTATTAATTCAAGCCAAAACAAAACAATTTGACACTCTTTTACAAATAAACAAATATTGTATTCAAATAATAATTGGAAGTAAGTGGAGAAGAAATAAATTAAACAGAACTATAAATATACAGGCAATCCGAATTATTTAACTCATGTTTTACACGTTACCTGCAGCGATATTACTTCGTCATTTTATCGTAAAATGTACCGTACTAAATAAATTTCGTACATTTCGAAAGCCACTCTATTCGAAATCAATTCGAAACGGGTTTCAAAGTCAATTTCAATTCATATAACTGCTTGTATAGTTATTCTCAAATGAAAATATACGTTAATCTCTCATCTCTCAACATGACTCCGAAAATATATATGTATACTGAATTTTTCGACAATTTAATGCTTCAAAAATCACCGAAAAATATATAGGTTTCTGACGAGCCAATACCATTTACTGTTTGGATCTCTAAAAATGTAGAGCAGAAAAAATTCTTCCACCTCTCTGAACTAACAGCCTCCACTTCGATATAATTACCCAATATTTTTTTATGGGACATATAACTGTTATCATATTATGACAAAAATAGTTTTGTATAAAATTAACTTCGTGTATCTTTCTCATTATCGTTACCCTCTCTTCCAATTTAAATTTTATACTTCTTATGTATACATAAAAATGCACATTTATAAAGGTATTTTGTACTCAAAGAAATCAAATTTTTGCAGCTTTCGGCAGTTGTCGACGGAATTTACACCGAGCATGGTCACACAGCGGGCTCGTTCACTAAATTGGCGAGTGATGAACTACTAATCGGCGGCGTCGCCGACACGAATTCGTTACAAGGAGCCAAAGGGATGACGAATTTCGTTGGTTGCCTTCGAAAGGTAATCCTATCTTGTTCTATATTAAAAAAAGACATGAAGCCTCTAATCGATTCATCGGAATAGAGCGCATTCTATGGAGCACATTGACTTTTGGCTAATCTCTACTCATTAAAAAAAATTTAACGCGCGCTGCTTTGGAAATAATAACCTTGAAGTTATAATCATTAATTTCGTCTTGCAAAAATTTTCTGGAACTTCCCATCATAAAGTGGATATCGTCGAAGACACGAAAAGATATT
This sequence comes from Cremastinae sp. A BG-2022a, assembly GCA_030522545.1. Lineage (NCBI taxonomy): Eukaryota > Metazoa > Arthropoda > Insecta > Hymenoptera > Ichneumonidae > Cremastinae sp. A BG-2022a. The sequence continues at coordinate 26,857 of JAPYYW010000586.1, forward strand.
GCCACTTGAAATTTTGAAACCTTCCTATTTTTGAATCTTGCAAAATCAGGCTGGAGGTCCTTGAACACGCTAAATTTTCTCGACTCACTGTTATTATAACTTGTACGTATAATAATGTTAGAAAAACTCGCTCGTAAGAAAAACTTGCTCGTAAACTTAAAAAAATAATTACTTCACTTCCTCGCAAAAGAAAAGGCGGGAGATTGATCAGTATCGAAAATCTATTAATGCATTGCAAGAATACTCTAGCAATTTCAATCATTGTATAGAGCGTATGTAATTGGCCTGCTATGATAACAGTATCTACAAATTCAACATTATTTCATAAGAGAAGCCAATAAGAAAAGGAAAAAGAATTTTTGTATGAATTAAAAAAGGTTTCCGTCAAGAGCTTGATTAAAAGACAAATAGTGGTGAATTGAGTAATAAAGATATACATATACTACATAAAAAAGAAGATGGCTACTAACGTTTGTTTACTTTTTAATTTTGTATAACAATTTTGACAATAACAAGACAGACTACTGATGATAAGATTAAAATGATTACCCGAAATAAAAGGACACAAAAAAGTACAAATGAGCAGCAATTATGATTATTGATCGCCCATCCCAATTACTACATTCGTGACTTTTTGTCGTAAAGAAAGTGCAATTAATTCAAAATCGCATGTACAAAATTGCTCTGTTTTTTTGTGTCTTTGACATTTCTCTTTGTATTCATCTGTACCCTATATATAATTCTTATAAAAAAGGCAAACTATTCTTTTAATTTCAGGTTGAATTCGCTGCTGAAGGAATAGCTATGGAATTAATCGAGGCTGCCAAAAGCAAAGCCGAGGGGACATCAGCTTGGGGAAGAATAGATTTTCATTGCCGAGAACCGAAAACAGATCCTGTTACATTCACGACTAGAGACTCCCATCTCGTGAGTACATATTTTCCACAATTAAACTTATCTCGATAATATATTGAACTACTTTCATAAGAAAAAATTCATGAAATATTATGGGCGAATGTGATTGTCACTTTGAAAGACATTTTCGTAGTCAGCTGTCAAATTGAGTAAATAACAATCACTTATAAACCGTGAAAGAGTAGTACCTATCATTCGGGCTCTATGCAATCGTGTGCGACACGAGATTGAAAAAAAATACACAAAATAGATTCCAGAGCTATCGCAATCTGAAAGGTATTCCAATTATTTTTTACTCGATAATTGCCTCTTTATTCGTCACCACGAAAAAGAGATTCCTATATAATTAAAAAAAACCGTACATTTTCATTCAAATAAATGTTATCTCTGCACATTCCCAAAAACTCATTTATTCTCGATACATTTTTTAATCATCAAATGTACGTGGGCCATAAGTACATAGACGTAATTAAAACGAACATAAAATTGAGCAATACCATAGTGATTCAATGTTCAGTGGTCTGTCATAATATTTCCGAAGCCCAAACTCGGCGATTGTTTAAATTTTCCTCAATATTCGTTACTCGCCTAATCGGCTCAGCGGAGCTTTCCTCAATATTCTCTAACAATAAGTATGCAGCTTACAATTTTCGCAGCAATTTCAGGTAACCCATACCAATATTCGCTCCAATAACAAAAGCTTAATCCTACTATTGCGGGAGCTTCAAAATAATTGGCACCAATCTTGGCATGAAGGATCTCACCTAGATATTATCATTATATATACCAATTAATCGGGAAAAAAATAATTGAAGGATAACTTCTATAAAATATGCAAAAAAGTATTATTTGCCCTATCACAGAACTTTGCCTAAAATCATGATAAATTTTTATTTAAAAATATAATGGAAAAAAATACTTGTGTTGATGAAATTTTAAAACAACGTTGAGTAAAAAGTTGATTGAAAAAAAAAAATAATAGGTACACCAGACGAAAATTCGAACGAAAATAAAAACAGAGTGTGTATCGGATGCCATGAAAAATATTGGTTCAACGAATTTAGTGGGGTTGATACGGGACGAAAGGAGGGAAGGGTGACTGAAAAATGATAAAAACAAGGGAAATATGTCGAAAGTGGAGCAACTATGGCGAAGCAACAAAGCGCGCGATGAGAGTACGTGTGGTAAAGAAAATAGAAAAAGGGAATATAAGGAGGAGGAAAAGGGAGGAGCAACTGTGAACGAGGCGAACCGTTATAATCGCGGAAGCCTGCCGCGCCCGCAGTTACCGATAATTAAAACGACGAACCGCCGAAACTCGTCCTTTTGTCTCGTACTACCGCCTCGCCATTTTTCCTACATATAAGGTGTCCCAAAAATAAATTTCGATTATTAGCAGAAATTTTCTGGCAGAAAGACTAGATGAATAATTTAACGGTGTATGCGTACAATATTTTTTAAAGTATGAGAATTGGATCAATTTTTGCTACGTTGTTTCTAAGTAAATGAAAAAAATATTCGTGTTAGATTTAAAATCAATCTAAGAATAATTAAGCTTCAAAGAGAGATTTGCAGTTGCAGAGATTTAGCATTGCTCACATAAAGTTAAAAATATAAGATATTTTTGAATTTTTATTATGTATTCGTTAGAGTATTGTACATTTTTTACAGACAGTAATTTTGGGATGTAGTATAGTATAACATTGTTTATTTAACTGTTAAAATAATAAAAAATATTAAAATTGTTTATATTCAAGTTGTCAAAATTGATAGTCGAACGAAGATATTAAAAATAGAGCCAACTTTTTGAAAGAAGGCAGAGTCTAAGTTTTATGAGTTGGACATCAAGAATTTACCTTTTCCTGGAGTGTCCCAATGGCTTATACGTCATTAAAAGTTCGATATAAAAGAATTTCTTATGGGAATTAAAAGTTAGTCCGATGATGGAGCCATTCAGACTTTTAGGTGAAGCATGCAGCGTAAAGGAAAAATTAATTAATTAACATTTTATCCAACATAATTAATTGAAAATTTGCATTAACCTTCTACGGTGTAATATTAGAAAGTATACCAAATATGATATCCTAGAAATCGAAATATTTATAGCCAAAAATCACAAAATTGAATGTAATGTTTATGAGAAATAGCGAAATTTTTTGATTTTTAAGAATTAATATCTCAATTTCCAGAAAGCAAATGATATTAAAATTTAGACACAAAACAAGTAACGTATTAATATCAACATACACCAAATTTTATCACGAAATGTTAGGTAGTCGAAAATCATCGGACCACCTTAATTTTTTTTAATTTGAGTATTAAACTTCACAAAATACACCCAGTATATTTCCTCGATTCGGTAACACGTACACAGAACTTCTCGAGAATGCTTGGGGGTACATCGGTTACTGGGAGGAATGGTGGAAAAGAGGGAGAAACAAAGGCCCACACAAGCGTGACTGTGGATTCAATCGGCTTAACCTTCGGTCTCTGATTGCTTCGACGACATTGCTGAATCCACGAGAACAGAAGCTCTCAAAATCGGAAAGCTTATCAAACCCGCTAATTACTGAAAAAGTCACGAAGCACAGAAAACTTTATGATAGAATTCACAGTGTTCGGAAGAATATTATTTAATTTAAATTTCAACATATTTCTTATTCTTTTGACGAAGCGGTTCGCAAAACGGCAGCGACGTAAATCCAATTTCCGTGCATTTAAATTTTCACGCATTATGAAAATTGTGTCGTTCGACGGAACAAATGACACAACTCCGGTCTCAATTAGCCCGAGTTTACATCTTAGAATGATATTACGAGATTTTTCCGACCGCTCTCGAGTTGATGGTCCTCTCTCTAAAATACGGTGTATTTTGTTCTCCCTTACGTTCTAAACTCAGTAATTAGCCGTAATTCCGAAGAGTTGTTTGAGACTTTTATCAACGCACTTTAAAAATTAGCGAACATTCCAACTTTCGCGAAAATAAAAAATAAAATAAAATAAAAACAAGGAGAGTCAGAGAGCTATTAAAATAGCTGTTAAAACGCAAATGCATCGCGAGTGAATAATGAAATAATCCTAAAATAAGAAAGCAAGGAACGTTTTCCTCGATAAAACTGTACCCTGGATTCGAGTCACGCGAGTATATGAACAAGTGAATAAGGAATGAGGAAAAAGCTCGGTATGCGGAGATCGAAGATCTGACCCAAAAATGAAAGAAAGACAAGCGAGCGACGGAGCGGGGGGGGAGGAGGAGGAGGAGGGGGCAGGCAGGAGGGATAGAGAATGGAGTAGAAAGGAATAATAGAAGAAAGGGAGCGAGAAAAACGAAAAGAGAGAAAAAAGGGACAGGGAGAAGCGAAAGAATGAAAGAGCGGTGAGTACTCCCAAGTGGAGGGTGAGGGGTGCGAGGAACTCTCGCTTCGCAATAAGGTCCCGTGAATAAGGATTCCCGTTCGTACAGCGTGAACGAGTTAATCCCGGTTAAGTATACAAACTACACGCGAGGGCATATTACACCGCGCTCTCTGCTCTCGAAGCTCTCCACCGCCGTTTTGCCAACTTACGTACGCGCATTTCCCTCACATATTATCTATATTATATTTTCTGCACGCGAGTAATGAGTTGCAGTGTCATTTTCGCATGTGCTTCCGTATAATGCCAGAAAAAGAAAAAAAAAAGAAAAGAGAAACGGTCGCGGTAACCTTGCGTCCCACATACCACAAAACCGTTACGCTCGAAATCGTAAATACAATGTACGAAGAGTGTTCTAGAATATATGTGTATGTATACGTTTCGAAACCACCAAGGAATTTTCGCCTTGTACTGAAAAGTTTCATTCCTGCACATGTACCGGGAATGGGGACACGATGGACCACATCAAAAATTTTCTAAAGAGAATTTCTTTTTCGTCGTTAAAATTTCATTAGTTTTATGTATTTGACAAATTTTAGAGCAACACTTAACTTTGGACTAAAAATTGTTTCTTCAATGGACGAATTTATTAGTTCGACGTAATATTGTGAATTTACTTGTTATATAAATATCTTTTAAAGTAAAAATTCCTGGCTTAAAAAATGTTCAATATTTTCAGAACTGAAAAATTTATTAGTTCTAAAGAAAATAGTCATATTTTTTATTTATCACATATTTTTCGAGAAATTTGTTTTTAACTTTTTAAAAATTCATAATTCATAATCAGTCTGTAAAAATAAAAGTAGTATTTAGAATAAAATAGTATATCATAAGAGTTTTTCATTTTTCAAGAAATTTTTAATCATTTTTTAATGTTACGGTCCATTGTGCTCCGGGAAAAAATATTTGTCCAAAATGATGGTACAATGGCAGTAAATTTCGTTGAGACGGAATAAAACAATTTGTACGTGGTGCCGGAGAGTCACAAAAAAAGTAAATGGCTCAGGTGGGCCATCGTTAAAATTCCGAATTTTAACGATGGTACGGTTGTAAATTGAATTTTTTAATTTTAATTGAATTTAGCGAAATTTGGCATAGAATACAATGAGAATTCTTTTATGAAAAATGTTGTTCTCGTAAAAACTTTTTTTCAATAAGCTGCAGGTTTTATCCGTTTAAGTGCTTAGCGAAAAAAATATAAGAAGATTCATCATTACGCGCAGAAACTCGAAACAGTGTCAATTTAAAAAATGCATTTCCCTACGGAAAATAAGTAAAGTTTGGCGAAATTCGTCTGGCGAGAGAGCCGAGAGAAAGCGGGCGAAATGAGAAATAGCCAGGACGCGCGGCCTTTATTCGAGTATTTATATATGCAAAATGTACCAACGGAAATAAAAAAAAGTCCGAGACGCAGAAAAAGTTCGCATTAAAGTAGGAAATGCGGTCGAGAGAAAAAAAAACGAGAGAAAGGGCCGGCGAACGGGAATAGAAAGCACGAGAATGAGAACAAGAAGTCAAGGGGAAGAGAAGCTCTCAAAGTCTTTCGTGAAGCTCAGAGTGAATATGTGGCTTGTTCAAAACGAGAAAGAAAAAACGGATCGACCGTACAGAGGCAAAATTTTTCAGTCCTCTCGAATTTTGTATTCGAATCTACAGTATATTTTTAAGGAGGCTGCAAAGGAACGTCGAAGTCTAAAAATGTGCCTTAAAATGTGACAATTTGATAAGAAATAAAACATTATATAGCTTTCCAATAAGCACAAAATTTACATTCTCGTATATGAATAAATAATTAATATCGAAACAGAACTTTATCTTCACTTAGATATTTTTTGATAATCAAACATTTTTAAACAAGTCGTATTATTGACTATACTCTGAATTTAAAACTTTCTAGAATAATCACAAAAATCTATTTACTTTCTTTCTGGTTCCATATTATACTTTCGAAAAACAAAAACTCAGCGAGCGTATGATTTTGATTACAGTAAAAAGTGTCTCTGAAAAATGTTGCTTTTCCAATATCATATAACAAAAAATATCGAATCAATTGATCGAATCAGTGCGCGTGTCGCATTTATTTTTATTTCATTTATTCATATTTCACCGATGCACAAATTTAACGTTCGGCTGTGAGTAATGAAAGAGCGAGGGGAGAGTGAACGAATGAGGGGAGAAAAAAATAAACGTGCATCATGTCCGAGAGGGATTCCGGTTTGGATATAGACGTCGAGGGGGATGCGCGGAACAGAAAACTCTCGTAGCGACGATATATAATAATCAAGTCCCTTTAATTCGCATTTACGGCTCTCGAGCTTATACATACATATGTAGCAGACCCAAGATTCCGCTCTTTATTTTCTTTTTTGTCCTCTGTACCCTCCAAAAATATATGTTTCTTGAAAATTTTCATAAAATGCCTTCCGTACCCGTGAGCTAATCGAGATTTATTATGCGCGTAAAGCTCCCAACGGTTCAAAACAAAAAATAGTAAACGAATTGCCGGAAAAAGTGAAGATAAAAATTGTAAAAAATGCAAAATAAATGCGAAATCTGGTCATGAATTTTCTGACGTGAAAAATAGTCGTGTATTCAGTATATTAGATTGAAATAGAGCGAAATTCATAAATTATCACCACAATAATCTCTTTTTGACGCTTTTTAAGCTTGTATTTGTAAATTTTACTTTTTAAAAGAGGGTTGAGGTATAATCGTATTGTTGTCGCATATAATCCAACAGATTTATGATTTATTTCACACGATCGTTACTTTCTCTGGTAAAATTTTGGAGTACTCTATGGCTCATTGAATAATTTAACGAGAAATGAATAATTAAAAGTCGCTCATTTTCGTGATAACAATAATTGTGATAATACGAAAATTCTTACACTCGTTTACTTGGTAATTGAATCCATTTTTATTACACAATAAGAATTTTATAAAATATTTTATTAAATGAGACAAAATCTCTAGGAATACCATCTTTTGTTCGACGAGTGCACACGTTTTCTTTTTTCAGTTTTTCAAAATTAATCTTTTACAAATTAATTCTTACTTACCTGTAACGCAACAACATACATAATTTCAACTGCCTGACGTGTTCTGATGTTTTCGGACTTTAATTTTTTTGATAATAAGTTTTTTTTAATATTTCTATTCTTTCGTAACAATGTTAATTTATAATAATGACAACCTTAAAGAAGAATTTGATTTTTATGGTATATATAGTCATCTATGAAAATTAGTAGAATTCTTGAGAAACATTCGACGTTTTTCAAGATTTCCTTCTTTCCTCATTATTTTAATCACCATTGTTATTTAAGTTGCAAAAGTTGTCGGTAGCGAAAAGTTCTATGTTCTTATCTCTCGAAGCCGGGCACCGATCGTCCCGGAAGAGCAAGCGGCAAAAGAAAAATGAAGTATGGAAAAAAGTAATCTCGCTGAGTAACGACGCAACGATGCCTTTAGCGAGGTTGCAAGCTTCTGCGCCTCGTAACACTCGCTTTCGATAAAACTTTGTACAGTCACGAGCGAAGAGAGATAGAAAAAGGATGGAGAAACGAAGCAGGGTGAGAGAAAGAGAAAGCGTCGAGTGGTGCTCGACACGATTATACGAGGTGACATCCAGTCACGCTATATTATATCCCCTATCCTCGAAACTTTTTGAGGAAGTGCACGAGAAAAGGGCGGAAAAAACAGAAGATCGGAGAGTAAAGTATAATATTCGAAAGTAATATTTCACTGACAAAAGAGAATAATAACTGTGCGAGGAAGTTTTAAATTACTAATATCGTGTATGATGCATTTCTCGTTGTTCCGTTGTTTTTTTTGTCATTTTTAGACAGTGCCAGGACCCGTTTCTGATCGATTGTGAGAGATTTCTTGCAGAATAAATATATTTCCCAAGCGACGAAGACAGAGAGAACTTACGTTCCCGGAGCGTATACTATACAAAATAATATACTTGCCCAAACGGGTATTTAATATTCATTTATTAGCGTGCAGAAGCTGGTCCGTGTGATAACGAACGGTCTGTCGTTCTGACATTATTTCTGGCGTGAAATTCTGACTTACGAGGGCTCGTTTCGAGACCCGAGTCGAAATGCACCGAAATCTGCATCTCGCTATTTTTGTACACGCGAGAATTCTGCCCCTCAACGAAATCAAATAACAGGGAGAAAAAGTGCTTATGCAACGCGAAAGAAAAAAAAAGCAATGGCGAAACGGAGAAAGAAAAATAAGGAATGACGAGAGAAGAAAAAAATTGTGGCAAATTTTCGTGCTCTGTTTAAAAACGAGAGGTGAGAGCTCCGTAAACGTACTGAGAAGTTGGAGTCGTGTCGAGCGGGAAAAAGCTCGGAGGGGTTGGGCGATTCGGGTCGGAAAATCGCGGAAACTTGGAAGCGAACGTCGCACGCGAAGCGCTCGCGCCTTCGTTCCCGCTGCCAAACACTTGCACCCACGGCGACGAAAAATGTTCTCTATCGCAATACATTTGTGAAATATTCCCTCAAAAGCCAAATCACTCGAATACTTACACGCATACTTTTTTTAAACGTTATTCTCATGACGAAACGAATTTACACTTTCGTAAATCGTACTCCAATCTCTTTTTTTCTTCTTCTTTTTTTTTATAAAAGCAACAATGCGCATTGAAATGAAAAATTAATTTTTAACAAAGAAAACTTGGTATCGGATAAAATACGTTTTTTATTACTGGACACATACTCCCGGTCGAATTTCTCGTACGTTCCGGATTTAGGACACTTTTATTATTATTGAAAAATGTAACGGTGAAAAATTTTTTGTACAATTTGGCGACAAGCTGTTAAATTTTTTATGGAACATGCCTCTGGATTCGTGTTCCCGGTTTATTGTCAGGTTGAGTGTTCGCGGCTCCAAGTATCGGTATGTACTTCATTTTGCCAACTACCTGTCACGCGCGTTTCTCCCGCAGTAAAACTGTGTTACCCTGTGCTGTATAGACTCGTACAATGCTCGATAGCAAAGCGACCGCTGGATCGTCATTTCTCTGCCATGAAAGTTGAAAAGCCACGTCAGTCTTTTCAACAAGAAAATAGGGAAAATTTATAGCTCCCCCTCTGTTTTCCATTGCATACAGTGATAGAAATTCAGTTCGGGTAAAACGTGACTCACCTTTTCGGAATTTTGAGTGTCCATTGCCTCTCGACTATTTTTTGACGCCTATTTTTTTTTGACAGTTGACAAGTATAACTTGCATTTTTTGCATCCATCGTATCTTTTTTAAATTCTTTTCATTGAAAAATATTGTTTGACTGTTTTTTTTCACATTTTTATGCATTTAAAATTTGTTTATACTTTCCATTGTAAGGGAATTTTGTATAATTTTTTAAAAGTATTTAACTCAAGTAACTTTTGTACAAATGAGTACAAATATGCGCCGTACTTACAAAGTACACGAAACTTTCTCGCATCCATGAAAATCTTGAGAAGCTTACCCGGAAACGTGTCGACTCATATTTATGACGCGACGCACTTTAATACCGTCATTCAATGTGGCGACACAGCTCGCCGACCGTGGGATAACTTCAGCGAACAGATTGCGAAAATTCCCGTGTCTCAAGCCCAGATATTACTTCCACAGTTCCGGACGAGCTGGATGAGGCTTTCCACTTAACTTTTTTCTTCATATCAAACTAAAAATCACGTCTGACAAAATTATACGTATTTTTTTCAAAATCAGAATAGAAAGTATCATAATAATTAAATAAAAAAAGTTGAAAGGTTGTCATAACTTTTTTAAATAGACTAGAAAATAATTTTATCGTTAAATGAACATACCTGATGCTTAAAAAAGTTCTTGAATGAAACGATTTAACTATAATTCCTTTAAAATATATTTTTAAACGTTCCTTAACATAAATATTAAAATATATATAAAATTTTTAATGATTCCACCATTTAGAAGTCAATATACATGTTTATTTATGAAAGTTGCAATTTTTCGTAGCTTCTCATAGATATACTCATGTTAAAAATTCTGATGTTTACCACTGCATTTCTCGATTACTAAACGTTGAAAATTTCTTGAATTTTTTTTACGTATTTTAGTACGGTGCTTAAAAAATAGTAAAGCAAATTTTCAATATGGCATATCTTTAAAAAATGTTTACACGTAAAAAACTTTCGTAATTATTTTTATCACAACGATTCATATCATTATTATTATTGTTTTCATATAGAATCATAACTATAGCTGTCATATACGAACGATTTGCACAATGCGGTTCAATTCAAAATGCAACTGCAAACAATTTTGACGTTTTGTCAATCAGTGAATGTACATTCATATATTTTGGACAACAGCTAACTTTTTTGCAGTCGTTAAAAAGCGTGACTTATTTTTTTACTAGAAACATAGAAAACTGTGTCTTTACGAAATTGATCAAAATATAATTGTCAAAATGTAACTATCATAAAAATATTTTTGTCCAATAACGTGATAAATAATGTGACACAATAATAATAAAAGAAGAATAAAAGAATGAGAGAAAGAGAGAGGGAGAAAAGAAGAATTTTCATGATAGATACTCGCGAGGTCCTGAGTATCCATCAATTATTATTGGCATCGGGCCCATACATGACGATATCGGAATACGATATGAATTTAACAGCGAAATCGATTGTATGAGAAGGTTATTTGCATTTGCCACAGTAGCTCAGTGTGTAGTTCGATCTTCGTTCTCTATCTCTCTCTCTCCTTTTCTATCTTCCTCTCGCTTTTCGGTTCGATCCTCTTTCTGCTTGATCAATTCATATACCGAGTCACATTAATGATTCATTAGTCGGATAAGCGCAGGGCGTAAAAAATGTCATAGAAAAAAATATAATCGAGGTCTAAAGGGTTTGTTTAGAGATTAATTTTAAGGGAATCGAAATAGAAAGAATTTTAAAAAACGTAGTTAAAGCTATGAGAAGGGAGGAAAAAAATGAATAATTGTCATGCACGCTCGTTACGATCTCGTCATGGTGGTCGCTCTCACTCGAACGCGATTATGGGATGACACACATACACAACCCGGTGAACTCTCGCCTCACAATAATGAAGGCATCTGCGACAGTGAATTCACGACGACTACACGGCGCCATGGTCACCTTCACCAGCCCAGAGTCCCACCTGGTAAGCCACAACTCTGCGAAAGAGTTACGAAAAAAAAAATCTCCACGCCAAAACCACCAGCTTTTACGGAAGCAAGAGAGCGAGAGAGTTTATTTTACATTCATTTATTATTTCCATCTCTCACGATTCTTTCTTCTTTTCAAATCCTAAGCGCTTTATCTGTTTTATAAAGTACTTTTTCGCACTTTTTTCTTTTCACTTTATTTTCTTTTTTTTTCCTTTTCAAAGAATTTTTCGTACTTTTTCTATCAAAAGATTTTTTTTTTATTTTATCGTCCAATTAATTGTCGAGACTTTGATTTTTATAAATTTATCCAATATTTTTAAAAATTAATTTTCAAAGAACAGTGCGGAGAGAAGAGAAAAAAGAAACGTTGAGAGTGACGCAAACAATGAGTGTCACACGCTTTAATAACAATATTAATTTATAAATAATTGTGGACTCTCTGGCTCGCGATTACTGCTGGCTCCGGGCCATGCAACACACCACCTCACCACCGTCACGCACCTCCATTGGCTATTTATATATATTATTATATCGTTATATAAAAATTGTATACGTAAACGTGATTGTTCTCGCGTATAAACATTTGTCAATTTGTTTATACGGGAGCCGTCACACGCGTATGCGAATAATAAATGTGGAACACGCGAAAATTAGCTTCTAGAGAAAACGAAAATACGCACAATAATCCCAAAACACCTTCACGTCCCTTCACGCGGCATGAAAAAATTCGGTCTTGAATCTGTGCAATTACCAACAACAAAAACCACAGTGACGAGCTTATTTTCCAGTTATGAAAAACATTAATAAAAAATTTTACCCGAAGCGAAAATTTCGGCGACGATCTACGATCGTCAATGAAAGTATTTTTCAACATCTTTCAAAGGCTTTCATTAGGAGTTTTAAAAAAGAAGAACGATCACGTAAACATTTACGAACATTTTCCTCAGTTGTTACTTTTTAAACGCCATTTGTTCGATAAACACTGTTTATTGTCAGTCCCTTTTCAATCGCGACATCCCTCGATTCAATTTTTCACTTGCATCAACTGTGACCATAAATGGAGACCTGGATATTCACAAAGAGAACAAATATCCTGTTAAGCAATTAAAAATAAATAAATAAATACATATTAAAAATTCGTACCGATACGTGACCGATTTTTCAATAGCGTGCACCTTCTTCTAGCGAATGAATAAGTATGATTCACCCGCATAAATTTTATATCAATTACAACCATTGAAATAAATAAAAATAATAATAAAACTGTCAGAAAGTGGAGTGGAAACGCTAATGGCGTAAAAAACGAGAGAGCGCTGTTTTTCTTCGCTATTCCACACGCTACTCTGAAAATAAAATTTTCATAAGTTTAAAATGAATGGAGAAAGAAGGTTGAATTGTACCACGAGAACGCCACGATGCACATGCACGCCTGTCATTATGTCACTTATTTGCTCTCATTTCATGCTAAAATTCTTCAGAGCTATACGTATATAGAGGGAGAAAATAGATGTTAAAAAGAGAGCGTAAGAAAGGGTAAAATATCGATGCGAAGCTGCTGTAAGCTAAATCTTCAGAAAATCTGGCTACATCGGAGAAAACGAGGTTTCTTTTCATCCTGTTAAAACTTTTTTGTTGTCTTTTTTTTCAAGACATATCGCATCGTAACTCACATTTATGAAGGAATGATTTGTAAAAATCACGAACAAAAGCCTATAGTTCCTAATAGTCTACGAGGAAATGAAACTGTGACTATGTCGTTGAATATGGATATAACACGTTTATTCGGAAGCTCAGCAACTATTTTAGCTCGTGCACCAAGAAAAATGCATGTTTCGAATCACGAAATGAATAAATAAGAAAATAAAGATGAAAGACGAATTGATTAAAGATTGAGCACACGCTTGCATGAGAGACCGCATATTGTTAAAAAATTGTGATAATTTTTCTTTCAGGTGGCGTGAAAATTTTTTCAACTGTTTACCCTTGTTAATAACTTCTCACACAGGTACCAGCGAGCTCGAGATTTCAGCCGTATACTTTACAGATTTATCCATTTTTATTATCTGGAGATATTATGCAATTTTTTTAACAAATTCTATTTTTATTGCTTCATACACTCGTTACGAATATTTTATTTGTTCGATTGCTAAACTTTATTCTCTCTTGAAACACTCAATATAATTATTAAACGATAAAAATTACAAAAAGATGTACGATTCGAATGAAAATAATTATTTTTTTTTTTGGCATTACCCGGTGGGACTTGAGGCATTTTCGTGAAACCAGAGCACGTACGATAAAAAAAAGGGCCTGTGAAAATCGAAAATTTAAGAGAGAAATTTTTCTTTGCGGCGTTTACCTTTCGGAAATGAAAATTTGACTTCGCAGGACCGATGTTTGAACATTTTTTCGTCATATCTTGACTTGGTTTAAGCTCGACGTCTCATTCATAGGGGAAGCCTTTGTGTGCGGATGGGAAGGTGCCCCAGGGCTTTGATACAACTTTATACAGGAGCTAAACCCACGTTTATTCCACCAACGTCGACATCCACCTGCATAAAATGTCATTTCTCAGGTCTTGAAAACTTTTGGCCTCTGGAAAGCACACACTTATCTCTCAATAGCAGTCCCGAGCCAATCGCGATGTGTCCACGAAACATGAAATTACTGTTACAATATACATCATGCACAGAATTTAAAATTACTTCGAAAATGTTGTATTTTTCGCATATTTCTTTTTTGAAGAATGTTCTATCGGGAGAAATGTTCGTCCCACGTGACGCGAATATTGCTTGTAACGTGAAGTCGTAACTCGAGGAGAGTGATTCGAAAGTCGTGTCACATCGAGTCAAGAGCAGATATCGTATTTGGAAGTAATCTGGAAGGATCCGAAGGAAGAGCTCGCCGAAGGCCCGGACGTATAATGACAGAAATCCAGGGGAGAATTTCACGACGGAGAGATTCTTCGATGTTGCCACGCGAGTTTGTACGAGAGTAAATATCAGTGGTACAGTAGCAACATATGAAAATCGTACTCGAAGTCGCGATATAACCGGGGTAGCTACAAAGAGATCGAAATCGTCGAAAGACACACACGGCAAGAAGAACTCTCGGCGGTAGCTGGCAAATATCGCGAGAAGATGGAAAACCCTCATGTTTGTATCAAAGTTTGAGGCTATCCCCAAAATTGGACAGGCTCTCGGTTTGCCCGAAATTTCCGACTCTCAAGTTTTCAACGGATCTCGTATTTACGAATTCGACGACCGCCTCTTTATCCTCCGATCCTGCAATCTTCCCCTTCCGTATTTCCACACTGAAACCCGATCGTGACGTTTATCCTTGGATTTCGACTCTCGCGTCACGTGTTTTAGACAAACAGGAAGAGAAATCGAAAATAATGTTGTTCAATATAAAAAAAAATAAGAAAACGTGAATTGCAACTGATACTTGGTATTATTTTTTTCAATATATGCTTCTAAAAATGTATGGTACACAAATTCTAGATATTTTATGTATTCTTACATGTATTAGACTGGTTCAAAAAATGACTAACATGAATCTGGAATTAATAGAAAATACTTAATTTAAGAAATATCTAATAAAAGTACATTTTTACATAATTTTAACATTACAACTTTGAACAACATTTTAAAAAGTGGAATCATCAAAAAATTACAAAAGACAGTTTTCATTTATAAAGCATCAAATTTCCTACAAAAATAATACGACATTTATATAATTTCTTTTACTGAGTTACAAAATTCAGAATGAAATAGAAAAAATGTTCAATGTCATTTTAAAAGAAAGTGAAAAATTTCATTCCTGTACCACTGAATATTTTTATTAAGAACTTAAATTTGAACAGGCGCCCTTTTTTCATTTGCATATAGGTATAGAGCGTGCGTTCACGAAAAAAAAGAGAATATATTTGATTTTTTGGACCAGAGTAATATGCATACGTATATAGAAGTGAAATCGATTTGTTTGTTTCGCAAATGAGACTTGGAGTTTGTTTCACTCGTCAAGATACCTTTGTTTTCATCCTACACTTGATATTCTCCGTGTCACGAACACGTGTCCTCTCTCCGTTTCTCGACTCTGGTCGTTCGACGTATTCAGTCCGGGGTCCTCGAGGGTTCGATCGTTCACACGTATTATGTATATACGAGACACCATGGAGAAAACGTGACGGATATTCTCCATTCCCCACGTGATAGAACAATACCTAAACATAACAGGTTTAGCTTTCAATTGACTTACCTCTGAGAAATTCCACCTTGAATTAAAGAGGTAATTGCATAAAACGACTTTAAAGATAATTTTCATAAAATGTGCATACATTATTTTTAAACATCTCACGCAAGAGTGCGTAAAATTTTAATAAGTTTCATCGTGTAAAAATCAAAATATTCATTGTCGATAATTGCAATTCTTTGTAACCTTTGGTAGGAGTTCATATTTTAAAGTTGCGATTTTAAACACTGCATATCTCGATTATTAGATGGTAAAAAAAAAATAGTACAACATTAAAAAAGGCTCAGGCGATTTTTAAAAAATTGTCTTTACAAAATTTAATACAGTTTTAAGTGTGTATAAATTGTACGTAAAAAAATGAACTTTATCTATTCAAAGAAGATTGTGTCGGTAGGTGTAGAAGTCCATTAATCACCTTTTAGAAAAAAATACTTTAATATTTTTTATAATTAAAAAAATATTGAAAATTAATTATTAATTTGTAGTTTTAATAGTT
Source organism: Cremastinae sp. A BG-2022a (assembly GCA_030522545.1). Classification (NCBI taxonomy): domain Eukaryota; kingdom Metazoa; phylum Arthropoda; class Insecta; order Hymenoptera; family Ichneumonidae; species Cremastinae sp. A BG-2022a. The sequence goes on from JAPYYW010000586.1 coordinate 43,105, forward strand.
ATTTTTAATTTTAATAGTTTCAATAGATGATTTTAATAGTTATCTTTTAGAGACCATGCATACAAAACCAGTCTATACAATTAATTTTCGGTGTTCCGTAGATGGTTAAATAATAGCTACATATTGTAGTTCCACTAAATTGCGATTCGTGGGCAATACAAAACTGTCAGTTAACGATTCACCGTGGGATAGTTAACAAATATGAACGTCGGAGGAGCGATTCCTTCGGGAATTGCTACAATGAGGTTGCGACGTTGAATGCTCGGCGGATTAAAGGATCCTTGGAATTCAAGGAATCGCAACATGGACCGCATAGAATTGGACACCGCGTTGTTGAATTCACGAAACTCTGGTCATTGCTCTGCATCGAATCGATCTCCGAAAGTTTTGAACAAAAGTCTCGATAAAGCAAAATAAGTGCTTTTTAAAGAAATTTTTTAAAGTACAAATTATTAAATTAAAATTAATTTCAAAAAAGAACAAAAAACTACTATTAGATAATAACTTGATAAATTCAATTAACCAAAAATTAAAAAATAGTATTCAATAGTAGAAAGACTTTTGAGTTATGAAATAAATCTTCCATTTGTAAAAATGGCCAGTTGTATATTCAAGTTTTATGAAAACCTGCGCTAAGTGTGTAATTAAAATCCTTTGAACAATATATATATATATAATTTGGAAATTCAAAGAATTTACTGACATAAGTAATCGAGTGGACGACACATGGAGCCATTCTCTTTTTGGAGCATTCTAACCCATATATAAACGAATCTCTCGGTACAAACTCGATCTTCCTGCTTGAAATCGAAGCTCGGTGCTCCGGGCTGTGTTCTCAAAGAAAACTTTTGGACGAGGCTCGAACGTCTCTCTCGCTTCAACAAAGCCCGCTTTTCTCGACTCTGGCAAACGTCGTGGCGCGACCTTGCTTAACGATCTTCGACCGCCGAGCATCAAAGTTTACCCCTTAAACTCCTTGACGCGAAAAGAGAGAAAGAGAGAAAGCAGCAAAACTCGAAGATAGTCTTCGAACCCGATTGAGATTCCTTTCTCCCCTATTTTTCACAACCAAAACTTCACTTCCCCAACACGAAATGCACTATATAAATGCTTTTTTTCAATCGTGCAAGCCGCAATTAATTTTTTTTTACAAAAACTTTTCCTATCGAGAGGAAAAGTATTTCGATCCAAACTTGGAAATATAGAAATAGCTGATGATGCATTTCTCCCGAGAAATTTATTGTATATAGTATTCAATGATCCATTCGGACGTCGAATATCCTCGAATAAGGAGCAGTAGCCCGGGGCATTCGAGTTTCAACGCGAGTACTCATCAGGGTGCAAGGAGGAAACAGAGAAAATGATGCTAAACTTGAGGCTCGCCGGGCATTTCGGCATGAAAAGTCTATGGGATTAGTACATAATTAATTTCAGGAAGTAATTTAACTTTTCTAATTGATTGTCGACAGCGTCACCGCTTGTCACCCCTATATACCGTCGTTGAATTTCTTCGTTTTCGCTTACCAATATATATATACTCGCGCGAAACGCTTATTTGTAATTGTTCGATTGTGCAAACATTCTTCATCCGTAACGGTTGTCGGAAAATTAATTACCTTGACTTGATTTATATAATCAAAGAAAAAAGATGGCACATAATTAAAGAAAAAAAGTAATTTTCAATAAAGTTTAAGTCACGAAATAAATAAATATAAAATAAAATAATTAAATAAATAAATAATAAATAAATAAACGATTAAACATGGAAATAAAATAATAAGATCAAAGAAAAATTCTATAGGAAAAGTATTTCATGACTCCCTCAACCAAAAATGGTAACAGAATACAAGGAGGGTGAAACTGAGAAGAGGCATGTTATACTGTTGGATATAATCTTTCGGTTTGTGCGCACGTGTTTTATTTACGTGTACATAAAATCCGAAGAGTATAAAGGGAGAATAACGGTGGACAGAAAGGAAGAAAAATGCGAGTTGAAGGTGCCACGTCCGGAAGCGATGCGCCCTCCCTCACTAGCTATTTTTCTCGCTTCCTCGTCTTATCTCTCTCTCTCTCTCTCTCTCCCTCTCTCTCTCTCTCTCTCTCTCTCTCTCTCTCTATCACTCTCTATCACTAATTTTTTTTTCTCATTTCATTTTTCGTGCTTTTTCGCCTCACCTTCAGCGTCGTTAATCGCTTGGAGCCCAACCTCTGGTTCCCGGCATTGAAGAATTGCCTTCTCCCTCCGCGAACCGTGCACTGAACATTATTTTTTGTTAGTACACAGATAGCGAGGAATTCGTGGAACGTCGATATCCATCATATCCCGAAGGTTCGAAAACTTTTTGCAAGCGAATTGCGATTCCCATCGGCGCACCTTCCCTCCGCCTTAACGATTTTCCATCGCGAACTGTTCCGGAAGTAGAAGACCGCGAAAAAAGCGCAAGACATTGAAAAAATTGCAGTCTCCGTTATCATCAATCAATCGTTCAAAAAAATGAATTATCATCGTCGTGCTCTGGTTTAGTATTTTTTTTAAATGAACAAGCATTTATTTATAATTTTGAATATGAAAAGTAATGAACATAAATTTTTACAGTTAATTGCGAAATTTTTCGAGAAATTGACTTTTTTTAACACATTGTGGCAATTATTCAGCCAAAACGTTCAACGGAATGAAAATTGTAAAATAATCAATTTGCAAATTTTTGCAGACGATTTGAAAATCGAACGTGTAATAGAAGATGAATCGGAATGTTCTAGGTACTGCCGCCATGGAAATCAGCAGAGTCGGGAGTAATTTCTTTTAAAATTCGAACGAACGAGCCCAATGGTTTGGTCATGTACAGTAGAAGTGGTGCCTCAACTCGGGTAAGAATTTTTTAAATTTTGCTATTAAATAAATTAATTTGTTTTTAATCTTGTTGATAATAATTTCAACTTGACAGAAAGTCAACAGTATCAAAATTTATTTAAATTTTGGTAAACAATAAATGTTCAATGTGAAATGTATGAATGTCATTTTTAAAATAATATGTATTTATAAAATGAAAATATGAATTATAGAATAGATGTGAGAACAAAATTATTAATTATACTTGTAACGTAAAAGTAATAAAAAAGTAACACAAAATAGTTTGGAAAAATCGTAAAGGAAAAACATATTTTAATTTAAAAACATATTTTAAGTTATTTCCATTTTCAAGGAAATAAAACAAAGTGTCATTTAATAAATTTTATTTATAATATACTATGTACTCCAATAAAACTATTTCATTTACACTCTTTACATTTTATATACTTACAGCCGGATCTTTTTGCCTTTGAAATTTTGGATGGTCACTTATATTTGCACATTGACCTAGGCAGCGGACCGATAAAGGTGAGAGCGTCCCGAAGACGCGTCGATAACGGTACGTGGCATGACGTTAGCTTACGACGTGTTGAGAGAAACGGATACGTCATTGTCGACGGGGATAAAACAGAATTCCGAACAGTTGGTAAGTAGAATTTTGTTTTACCTACAGCTATTCATAAAAATTATCACAATGTTAGCAGACAACAATAAATGTTTCAGTGCTAATAATTTAGAATTTTTTGATATTGAATTATCGAAGTACAGTATTCGGACAAACATTTTCGCATTCCGATAAAGAAATTCTTCGTTGAAGATATTTCCGAAAGTATTATCGAATACTATACAATTAGCAATGTAATACGTTGATATTGATATGTTGTAATATATATTGATCTAAAAAATACGCTTTTGAAGATGAAAAAATGCAAAAAAAGCATATTTCTCATCTTCGAAAAAATTTTTTATCACCTGTCAATTTTTTTAAAAAGCTTACAAAAAATTTTCTACCAAATGAAATTTATACTTGAAATTGTGTTATTTTTAAATTATATTTATTATTTAACACAATTTCGAAGCGATTAATAAAATGTAAAGAAAACTAAAACCATACGCACCCACCGCTTCAAATGGACATTTTTTCAGTAATTACAAATAATTTTTATACTATTGAAAAACTTTTTTCACTCCATAAAAAAGTATATATTGTATTATTTAATGCATATCAAGAAGCATATAATTGCTGGAGCTCTAAATTATTTGGGAAATGAAAAAAAAATTGCCGAAAAAGTCACTTTTTCTCGCGAAACGCGCACATCGACCGAATGACTTTTTCACGGGTCGCGCCTCGCGAAATGAGCAGATTCCTGCTACAACACATTCTAGCAAGTATTGAGCGTGGTTTGGAGCACAAATACACTCAAATATTGCCGAAGAGAACAGCCCGGAGCCCGGAGCACAAGCGCGACTTCGGACCGCGACCGCTAGATGCCGTCGAATTTTCCGTCTCGCGGTGTCTCGCGTCGTTCAAACTGTTACAAAAGCGCGTTAAACGCGCTGTTTAGTATCGCTTCTCGGCCTGTTGGCTAAGATCAAAGTGTAGTATCTGTTCTTATCAGCTTAATATCTGATACGCTCCCGATTCGGGAGCCAGAATATTAATC
>JAPYYW010000587.1:0-50011 GCA_030522545.1 Cremastinae sp. A BG-2022a
TTTTTCAAATTTTTTTTTCTCGATTTTAAGAGCCTATTCGATCGGAAATTTCCTGTAGTTAACGAAAATGCTATTTATTTCAGACGAAATTCAAGAATTCATATTGAAAAATCGAGAAAACTGACTTTTTGATCAGTTTTTTAAATTTTTCAATATGAATTTTTATATTTCGCCCTAAATAATTATCATTTTCATTATCTGCAAGAAATTTCCGATCGAATAGGCTCTTGAAATCGCAAAAAAAAATTTCATAAAATTTGGTGAGTCACACTGGGTCTCGTGGACCCATGAAAATTTCAATTAGCGATATCTTTTTTTTCTCTTGACAAAATTAACTTTATTATGGGTGATTCTTAAAGTTTTTTGCAAAATGAAGCGAATGGCGTTGGAATTATATTGATTCATCTATTTTTCAAAAAGTTATCACCCCTTGAAGATTTTTGAAAAAATGGAAAGGGGTATACCTTAAAAAATTCGCAAAATTTTTCAAATTTTTTTTTCTCGATTTTTTGGCTCATTCAATATGAATTCTTGGATTCCTGTCGAAATTCATCAGATTCAATCGAGTGAGTGTCAGCTTCAAACAATGTATCAGTTGGATTTCATAGAGCCCATTATACGAAGTTAAATCAAGTCTCTGCATCCAGAGAAACAGCCAAACATAAATTCAAACAAGTTAAAAAAAAGAAAAAGCGATCACGTTCCTCGTCCCATATTAAAAAAGACACACGAAGCCTCTAATTAATTCATCAGAGTAGAGAATTCATCACGAACGATTTTTTTTTACACAGTACACACAATGAATTTTTTTTTCTCGTACTTTTTTTCCAGTGTAATTTTTTTTTCGTGACAAAATGCGACTCGAATGATTACTAGTGAGATATCGTACGAGAGTGAGTGACTCTCGTCTGGATCGTTCTCTGGCATTAAAAAAAAAATCTCGCATGTATCTTGACGTGATCGGTAGTCACGTGTCCGAGGATTCCATTCTGTTCGCAGTCACGGACACGTGTCTCTTTTCTCTTCCGTCCCCGAGTCGTGAGTCGTGTGAAAAGAGAAAAAGAGAGAGAGAGAGAGAGAGAGAGAGAGAAAGAGAGAGAGAGAGAGAGAGAGAGAGAGAGAGAGAGAATAAAAATTGAGAGAGCAAAGTGGAAACAGCACTCAGGATATTACGACAGACGTCATTCGGTTTCAGTCGGAGTGTTTCGAATACTCGTAAAACATCGTATCCCATCAGGCTCGAAGTTCGATGACTCCGGGCGTCGCGACGCTCTCCTCTCTGAGAAATGACGCGACGATAATCGAAAATACGTCACGGAGGATTCGTATTTTTTTTTTAACAAAAGAATTGATGTGTAAACCAATTTTACGTGTTTTTAAATATTAAATATTGTTAAATAAAATACATATTCACGTTAAATTTATATTTACCGAATTCATAAACTGTTATTTGGGCAGTAATTTTAATCTTTTGCTGTAAAAATTATTCTATGAGAATTTCAAATTAATTCCTTTTCGAAAAAGTAAACATTTTGCTCCTTAAAAATTTCAAAATTGCAAACCCAAACCCAAACAAATAAATGGAAAAAAAAATTGTCTGTGATAAGTATAATTTTATTTAATATCTCGAGAAATAATTATGAAAAATGAATCACTGAATACAAAAATAGAAAAATGGTGAGAACGGGAAAAAATATTCGCGATTCTGTCAACTTGAAAAAAAAAACAAGAAATATAGGAATAGGAAAAAAAAACCTAGGCGCATACAGCGACGCGTATAAAGACATTTGTACCGCTGGGGTAATTTATTCGAAACGCATCGGGAACGCAGAGGCAATAACTCAAAGTGGTATGGTCGCGAGAGGGCATTGGAGAGTGTGCAGGACTGGCAAATCGAGCGAGCGACGGCTGGTCGTCAGTCCGTGATCTCTTTTTCTCTATTTTCCAGCTTTTTTCCCTTCTCTACCGACTCTCAGCGTCGATAGGAATTTTCTTTCCCAACGAAAATAAAGCGCACCTCCAACCACAGATGAGAAATGAAAATAAAAATAAAAAAAAATATCACATTTTTCGTACATTTTATCGTTACCATAATTTAACGTTTTCCATAACGCAACATTATAATTTCTTAATTTTATAATTATATTATCATTTATCAAAAATTTATTACAAAAATAAATTAAATGTTCAACATTGAAAATGATTAAAATTGAGGTTGCACCTCGTAAGATGCAATTTGCAATATTGTAATTCGTAGATTGCATTTTTCTCTTACATTTTATAGTTATCATAATTTAACGTTTTCCATAACGAAACATTATAATTTTTTTAATTTTATCGTTATATTATCATTTATCAAAAATTTATTACAAAAACAAATTCAATTAAATGTTTAACTCTGCACTGAGAGAAAAGTATGATAGATCTTACTATACAAAAGTGACAATTATACCGATTATTATTGAAATAATTATATTTTATTTAGATCTTAACCTAAATACATTACGTTGAACTATAAATTTATGGTAAAATTTACTATCGTGATTTCTCTAAGAGTGCAAATGATTAAAATTAAGGTTGCAACTCGTAAGATGCAACTCGTATATTTAAAACTCGTATTTCGTAAGTCGCAAGTCGCAAAAAGCTTACCGTTCAATTAAAGTTAATAAAAAAATGTCAAAAGAATTTAATTTTTATAATAGGAAAAAGCATGAAAGAAATGCAAAAAAAATTGCTGGCTCGTTCAGACTTTTTCTCTTCTTGAAAATCACCCCTCGATAGTCGTTATGAAAAAAAAGAGTATGGCACCATTGTGAAAAAGTAGACAGGTATCGATTGGATATCGATGAGGTAACGAGCAGGATGAAAGTTAGATTTTCACCGAGCTCGCGTATGCCTTTGCTGGGGCGAGTCATCGCGATATTTGATTAATACGATACGCCTGTTACAATTTCGTTCTGTTCTCCGCCCTCCAATCCTATTAATACTGTGAAACGTAACACTCGAAAAAAAAAACGATAGCAAGAGCGAACATGGATCGCATGATATTCCATTTTTGATTAAGAGCTGACGAGAGACGAAAAAAAAACCAAAAAGCAATGTCACAAAAAAAAAGTTATTATTTCAACAATCTATTTTAAAAAATGAAATTTTTATCCATATAATGCAAGATTTCAATAATGCAAGTTTCGACTCAACATTTTCCCACAAATTCAATAATTCCTATAAGATTTTCCAAATAAGTAGAGAAAGTCCACGTAAGGGCAGAAAGAGGCAAGTGCACGTATAATTTATATAACAATGTTAATAATATAATTGAAAGTTTGCCCTACTGGTAGAATAGGGGTGGAAGATCGGTGAGTTAAAGCAAGCCCTCTCGATTATAATTCAGGCTTCTCAAGGATTTACAGTCACCAGTATGCCGGAGGGATTCTGTGCAGAATACTGCACTAAGCGATTTATGAAAGTAGGAAAGATGAGGGGGGAAGAGAGATGGAAAAGGGCGAGCGAGAGAAAAACCGAGAGAGAGAGAGAGAATGAAAAAAGAGGGAGGAAGAGGTAGATTGAGGGTTGAAAATGGAGAAGCTTCGGGTTAGAGTGTATTGCAAATTTTGTCGAAGTTGGCTGAGCTCGAGAATATTTCAGCTTGCACCCCTGTAATATTTCGCATTATATATATATTGTAATATTTCGCATTATATATTATGTTGGCATATTAAGGTACAGAGAGAGAGAGAGAGAAGAAAAAATTGAGAAGGATGAAAAAAAAGCTTGATGAACGGCCAAGTGGATTTTTCATGTAAAAAAGCTCGTCTATGAAGGTTTTATCAGCTTTCAAACAAAGATATTTCATTTTTAATTACGTGGGACAAAAATTTCGAAGAAATAGTTTAAAACGATAGAAAAAGGCTTTTTTCAATATTTTGATTTCAGTAAAAAAAATTAGGATAGCGTACTATAAATAATTCTTTCGTAAAAAAATTAAAAAAAGTGTGCCAAGTAATGAAAAGTAATCGAGATAACATTTTTTTTCTTTTTTACACTTTTATATAAAAATTTTCCAAGACAATAATTACCGAGATATGACCTGAGTCACGAGCTGCGAATTACGATTTGCGATCAACGAGCTACGACCAATATCTTTCATAGATTTAAAAATCGCTTGAAAAATTCCCAAGTATCCCAAATATCGGGCATATAAATCCTCGAGTTGAAATATCATTTTTGGCAAATTATGAATTCACGTTTGATTGTACGGTTGGTCGTTTGTGCTTTGATCAAAAGGAAGGAAGGAAGGAAGGAAGGAAAGGAAAGGGGTTCGGCAGGAAAATGACGGAAACTCGAGCGTCGGATAATACGGGCTCTCGTACGTGAAAGCACGTCGTCGCGCAACATCCTCGGACGATGAAAAAGGGGGTGGAAAGGGGGTAGGAAGGGGGAAGGGAGGGGGAAAAGGATGACGAAGGATTATAGACGTATGCAAAGCGGACCGGAGCCTCGATGCCGGTGAAGCTAACGTCCATTTTATGCATCCGGAATGCGCCTTCGAAGCAGTAAAATATCGAGCGACTTTTCATTATGTATGCACGTTACTTTATACGCTTATACATATTTATTCGGCGGTGTGTTCGTCCGAGGACGTGCATTAGCCTTTTACGCCGTCGACCAGGTTGAACGACACTTCGTACGCATCGGGAAAATTTGTTTTATCGCTCGTATTTTATAATGGATGGGACAAAGTGGGGGAAAAACAACGATTTTATGGGGTTCGAGCTAGATTTTTCGATGTCCGACCTTGGCAGATCTCTTAAGGGTAAGGATTGGGTTCAGGATCGAAATGAAAAAAAAAAAATTTCACGACGATTTAGCAAGCTTCTCATGAAAATATTAATCGTTAAACGTGGTAATTTCTATAGAATCTCATTTTTTTTTATAATCTCGTAAAACTTGAAAGATTTTCAGTGTCTTTTCTGACTTTTAATAAGTTCTTGGCTCTTTGCAATCTTGTAATTACTAAATATTCCGAGTGTTTAAAGTTCTCTGGTGCACGAAATTCGTGGAGCTTTCGAGACCTTGTCCTTAGAGCCTTCGAAACCCTTTCGAGTTCATCTCAGACTTTGCACCCTTAAATTTAAACTTCTAGAAAAGGAAAAAAAGTGTTGTGACTTTATTCTCGAAATAAGGCAAGGAAATTGCTCGGACTCGCGGAATTATGGTGGAGGAAAATGAATGGAGCATTGAGAGGGGCGGGGAGGGGGGGGAGAAAGCTTGTATCGTAAGAGGAGTGAAAAAGCTCTAGGCTCTCTTGCGGTACGAAAATTATTACTGTCGGGGCTCAAACGATAAATTCGCATTTACGGGACGCGCAACGTCGCCGCGAGGTATTCGTCCCGAGAGCTTGCAACCCCCGAATTTCTCACCCCGATCCCTCTTCAACCCCTGAGCCTCTTTTTTCACTCCTGAAGGACGCTCGCCTTTTCTCCCCTCTTTTCCCTTTGACTATAGACATTGTGAAAATTCTGCTACGTTTCTGGCAAAGAGGGAGAGAGATCCACGACCCCCACAATCCTCGGAGCTTCAAGAGGAGAAAAAGGACCAAGTACCAACCGCGAAACGAATTCAGGAAGCGAATCGGTGGTAAGAAGATAAGTGGTGAATTCCGGCCTTTCTCTGAAATGACTTTACAGCTTCTTTCCCTCTCATCAACCATCGTTTTTTTTTTAGTTTTTTTTTTGCAACAAAGCTCATGGTTACGACGTGGCTAACCCCTTTCAACCTCTCTTATTTCCATGTTGGTGGGAATCTGGTGGTGAAAAAAATAACTCTCGATTTTCCTGACAATGGTGAGAAAATAATTTTTTTACCCTCCTCTCCTCTCTTCAACTGTATTTTTAAGCTTTTCATCCCCCAATCACTATTTTCAACCCCATCCTTTTCGTTTCATTGTAATAAAAACTTTTGTCTTTGAATAATATAAAAGTTGCTCTCGTCGATCCACCCTTGCGAAAATTGGATCGCAAAGGGAAAGAGAGAGAAAGAGCTTCGCCAAAAAAAAAATCTTAGAGGGAAAGCGTTTTGAAAAATTTACGACTTCTTACGAGATTGACTTTTGTTTCGGTACATCCTGGGAATGGATTTTCATTCGAACACACGATCGTTACGAACGTGTTTCGACAATGTTTGCCGGATCTTTGCTCGAGATAGGATGGAAGGGGGATAAGGGGGCTGTTTCCACTCGCAAGCTCACTCGTGAAAAACTTACCATTTGCCAGGATCCGTGAAACGAGTCTCGGGCAAGAAACTTTTCCAGCCAGGAAGGGCCAATTCGATTTGACTTGGGACGTTTACAGACGCGCGTTACAAGTCCTCTATAAAGTTATATACAACCCCCCTTAACTGCCTCGCTACCCCTATTCCATCTCTGCTTGTTTTTCCCTCGCTGAGAGCTCTCACTTTGCCACTCTCTTTCTCTTTTCCACTTTTCCTCTCCACTTTCTTTGCCTCCGCTTTTCCCATCAGCCCTCGATCTTGCTCTACCTCCCTCCCTCTTCGATCCCCACCCCGTCCTTCTTTTTTATTTCCTGAACTTCAATTCGGATTATTTACGTTAGTTCAAACACCTCCTCCAGAAGTTATACACGTGAAAAATACTTATAAATTTATTTCAAAGCAGCTTATCGATAGATCAGAACAAATCGAGTGGCATTGGTGTCTGACCTAACGTTGACCATTACCACTTCGAAGAAATTTTTGTCACTATTTTTACAGTCGATAGACACAATACCTCCTAAGATCATTATAGATTAAAACGTGTCAGCCTAGACGTTGATTTCTACTACTGAAATTTATTTCTTTTAGTTTCTCTTCGTAATTCCAATCAATTATGAGCGTACATTTTTTAATTGTCTAAAAAAACTTATGTTTCATTTGCCTAAAAAATCTATTTACTTACGCTTCAAATTTAAGCGAAGTAATGTCTGACCCAATACGGAGTTTTCTACTTCAGCTCTCTTCTAATTATTTTTTATTTCCATCGCTAGTTGAATTTTTTTTTCTTTCGTTGCTAATACCTCTTTCCAATCATACTCAGCTTATCCGTATTTACTGCGTTGGAAATAACGAGAAAAAATTTTTGAGCAATTTTTTTTTACACTGCACCACTTTTTCCCTGAACAAGTTTACGTGGAATTTTTCATTTATCGAAAATACTTGTCGATTGGCAGAGAAATACGCTGTAGAGCAAAAAACATGAGCCTGTAAATTTGTATGCTCACATTCCTTACTGTAAAACTGACGTAAAGCTCGTTCGAGAGCTCCAGGGGTTGCTGCTGGGGGTGAGGGGTGGTTAAAGGAAAGATCCGAACGAACGTTCATAAGTAAACAAGTAGTATACGACGCAGTTGAGTGAAGAGAGTGCATCGATAACCTGGAGGGTGTGAGTGGTGGAAGGGTGGCAAGAGGGTTGCACATTTCTCCAGAAACGTCGAAAGTGCACTTCACTCGATTGCATTTCGTGCAACGACAACTATCAGAATGCACACATCCACGTAAAACCATACAGGAGTAAATACTCAACAAACTACCCCTAATATGATGAAAAGTAAATTTTCAGCGTCTGGAGAATTCCATTGACCAGTAACCACCCATTTAACGACGTTAGAAACTTTACAAACGATCATCTTACTGCTGAAATCAAATTAAAAAAGAAGGATCGAAGAGAATGAGATTCGTAGTCATTTGATATCGTTTTTTCTTCGCTTTTGAAAATTTCGAGTTGGCACGCCATTCGGCATTGTTGCTGAGCTTATTTTTAAAAATGTTGGTAAGTGGGGGAGGGTGAGCAGGTACCGTAAAAGTGAGAGAGAAAAAAGAAAGAGAGAGTTGAACGAAAATGGAACTACCCTTGCTTTTGCTCACCCCCGAATGCATGATATTGCGTGTTTAACGGCTGTTAACCTCTTATCTGCCTCTCTCTACTAGCACGCCTTGCGATCTGCATAACTTCGCTACGAAAACAAGCTGCGAAACTCCAGTGCAGGAAGTCAGTAGCTCTGACTTCTATCTAAGCAAGTTCGCGCCAGATTTTATCATCGGTTTATTTTTAGTAATGTTTTTTTTTCTCCTGTAACTAAAAAAAAAGAGAACTCTCTAAAAATTCACTACCCAGTTTCAAAAAATGTTTCGACATGCATCAAAAGATGCATTCATTCATCTGAAAAAACATTATTCTTTCATGGGACAAGGATAAAGGAAATTTTTGCATAAAAATCGTAGAAGCTTTTGACGAAGGCTCTTCAGAGAAATGTTTTGGGGATGAAAGGGTGGTTCTGGAGAGTGAAAAGCGATGCGTGAGTAAAAATGAATGGTGTGAAGGGGAGAAGACGGTGGAGAGAGTACGATCTTATGGAAAAATCTATAGGGAAAAGAAGTCTGGTGCACTCGACAAATAGGGGATGAAATAAGAGGAAGGGGTTGTTTTCGAGGGGAGTCTAACAGTTTTGTCGAGACGTTTTTTCACACATATGTACATGAAAATTTGTATTCGAACCCCTTCAAAGGCCGTGCGTTCTCTCCTCTTCTTTTTTCGTGTTGGTTCTCCCCAGGTGATGCTTTTGTCTTTTATGCTTCCCTCGCTCATAACTTCAGAGTGTTATCATCCTTTCCAAGAATCTCAGAATTTTGCTCGCATGTAAATGCCATTTTCATTCGAGCCTTGCATTTTTCATACAACTTAAAAAGTTGTAAAGGGTTTCAAATTTTAAGGATTGCTTTTTGGTAATTGAAAACTGGAAAGTTTTAACCTTTTTAAGTTAAAAGCGAAAATCTGCCTTTTTATTTTTGAAGTGGATATCTTCAAGAAATTCTTGTCCAACGGTGCAAAAAACTTTTTGTCGTTAAATGAAAAAGCGACGAACTCTAATCGCTAGTAAAAGAGGTACGAGGATGAAAAACTTGCATCCCTTTATTCTACAGAAACAAAGGGTTGAAAAGCTTTCAGGTTTAACCTACGCGAGTAAAAACGAAACTTATAAAGAAAAAAGTGGACTCTCACATATGTATATTATTTTTACCTAATATTGCTCCTGTGAACGACGGGGGAGAACGAGGGTTGAAAGTCCCAATAATTTTGATTAACGAGGGTGAAAAGCTCTGATTTTCTTCACACGTGGTTCGATGAGCTTTTGGAAGGAAGTTGTTTTGGCCAAGACGTTACCCATGCTTGTTCTCAACCCCTGAAAAGATCAAGGGGGTGAAAAGCTCCCACCCTCGCATATTTTCTTGCATAATATTTCTTGCCAAGCTTGGCCAGAGCACAAATTAATAAAGTTATCAACGTCAAGCCTCTCCTCCCGCGAGGTGTCTAGTCGTTAATTAAATTAGAGAGAGAATTCTCTCTCAAGATTGGACAGGAGTAAGAAAGACGAGAGCGAAGCGGAGGAAGTGAAAAAGCTCGGCACAAGTGGCAAAATTTTCCTTATTGTGCGTCGTTTCCTTTCACTACGATGAAAATTACGACTCTCGTCCAGGGAGTAACGATTTTTGTCCCTCGGTCCCTTTTTTTCCTTGCTGCACCTTTTTATTCTCATCCACCAACCCTCTTTTTCATCCCCCTTAGCGAAGATCTGCCACATTCAATGCCCAGTGTATTAAAAAAAATCAAACAAAATTTTATAAAAATGTATTCCATTTTTTTTCAACTATCAAACAAGAAATTAAGAAAAAGATTGATGAGTTTTTTTTTAATTATGTCTAAAAAAAATTAAATTCACTAAATGGCGTATCGAGTCCGACATTATTGTTTCGTTTTCCTCCAAGATCTCTTTTAGGCACAGTGTTTTGCTTCGATTTGTTTCGCATCCAGCAAATATTGTTTCTCTATTTCCCGAAGAGTCCTCCAAGGGGTTTGACGGTGTTTGTAAAAAGGTACGCGCGACTCGAAATCGTTTACCTTAACGCTTCCGTAGTTTTCATCCGGAGAGAAGAGGAGGAGAAAAAAAAAGCTCGACGACGTTCACTCGTCTGAAAGAAGAAAAATAGCGAAACGCAGAAAACGTCCTGGGGGATGTAAAGAGTCGATGCCTATTCTTAGGAAACGCTGCACGAACATGGAAAGAGCGAGAGAGATAAATAGCAGGGAAAAAGGGAAAGAAGGAGCCAAGAAAAAGACCTGGCGATGGGGTAAAATTCACGGAAAACGTCTGTCCGGAGTCCCCGAGGGAGGAAAGGGTGACCCATCGACGCTCGGGCCTCTCGCTCCACCGGTGATTTTTCAAAGTGCTGCTTCTTCACCATTCACTCAATTTCTGCCTCGTATGCCATCTTCTCTTTCACCTTTTTCACCACTTCGCTTTCCCATAAAGCTCTCTGACGAACAAATGCACTTTTTTTTTGCTCCTTTCCTGGGTTCCAGGTATACATTCGAAAAATTGAGAATTTTCATCTTTTTTAGTCGGGAGGAAAAAAAGCTTCGTGTTTATCTACTTTTTTACATTTTTTTAATTTTATTTTTCAGTTTTCTTCGTTATGCATTTAATCACTATATGGGGTAGTTGACAAAAAATATTTAAAAAGTGTATGAAATTATACAATAATTATGTGAGAACTCGATAATATTTGCCCTTTTTCATGACTACGAGTATACTTATCAAAAATCAGGGACGACACATATGTTTTTTTATGTCTGGTGCAAAAAATTCATAAAATTATGATACATAGGGATGAATTTTTGTATTTTCTGATGCTATATACTAAAAGCACGTTTTTCATTTGTCCAGTTTTTAATCTTTTTTTTTTCGTTTATTCCGAAACTTTGTCCCCCAAGCTTTTTCATCCTTTTTTCTGCTCCCTTTTCCCTGTTACTTCTCGTTCCTTGCCTCTTTTTTATTTTCCTCACGGGTAACTCGCGTTGGGTGCGAAACTTTTGAGAATCGAAGTCGCGTTAGTCGCCGTTTCGCCCCCTTCCCTTTCACACAATGAAACTCAGCTTTAATGCGAAATGTGAAATTTCCACTTGCGTAACCGTCTCACTTTTCTACTTCCTCTCACATCCCTCGACCCCAGTCTCGTAACTTTTCTGAGTCATCCGTTCATTGTACACGAAAGCTTTTAACATTAATTTGGTTTTTTTTTAACTTTTGTATAAAATTATTTTTCATATAAAATTAATAATAATAACATAATGTTAAAATAAACATAATGTTAAAATCATTATGATTAAGACTGGCTGTATGATAAAGTGTAAAGGGTGAATATTATTCCTATATTAAAAAAGACATGAGGCCTCTAATCGATTAATTGGAATAGAGCGAATTATGCGAATAAATTATATGAAATATACGCCTAAAAGAACAGAAAAATTTATCAATTCAAAACTGTCAAAAAGGAAAAAGCGGCCGATTTTTTCAAAAATCTCTTGAAATTTCTTGAAATTTTTTTTTTATCGATTTTAAGAACCTATTAGATCGAAAATTTTCCGTAGATAATGAATATGATAATTATTCGTAGCGAAATCCAAGAATTTATATTGAATGAGCCAAAAAACTGATTTTTGGATCAGTTTTTTCAACTTTTCAATATGAATTCTTGAATTGCGCCCCGTATAAGTAACATTTTTGTTACAGGAAATTTTACGATAAAATATTCTATTTAAAAAAAAACATGAAGCTCATAATCAATTAATCTGAACACAGCGTATTATTCAAAGTTATATGAAATATGGGTCTAGAAGAATCGCAAAATATCAATGCAAACATGTCGAAAAGAAAAAAGCGACCACATTGCTGCTCATATTATTAAAAAAGTATGAAAAAAATGTACGTTATTCTCCTATCTTTTCACATTTTTCGTCCCTTATTCTGTGAAACAATTTTGTCGTCTCACCTATATCATGCATTAAAAATAAACTGGCTTGTTGTCATTGTTGAAAACAGAAAATAAAGACATGTATATATGAAGAAAAAAGCTTTAGAAAAATTGCATCAGTTCAAATAACGAGAGCAAGAAAGAAAGAAAAACAGAATATGAAACGAAAGTTTCCCGAGCTCTCTCTTTCTCTCTCTCTTTTAGTGTAGCAAACTGCACAAAAAAAAGATGGGAAAATGAGAGATGGAACTAGAGGCAAAGTGAAAAAATGAGTGTCGGACGACTTTTTAGAGAGTTGAATTTTTACTTTTTTTCTCCCTTTGTCTTCTCTTTTCTGTCTCTTTCTACTGTTCAGGTCTCCCATCCCATATTCTCCCACTTGCTGAGCGACTGAAATTTCTATGGACGCGTCGACTGTAAGCATTTGGATTCTTGCTCAGAAAAACACTTTCCGAAAAAATATTCAGTGTAGCTGTATCGGTTACATAACGTACAGTTCGGGGTAGTAAAAATCATTCATCCAGGAAAATTTTAAAAAAATATAAAATTAAAATATAAAGTTGAGTATTTCCAAAATTTAGTTTTCGAGGTGTGTATAGAATTAAAGTTCAGGATTTTTTCCATCTAAACCATGAAAAATCTACGCCATAATCGCCATGAAAAAATATCCCTGATAATGAGTCTAAAACGATATTAAAGTAAATTAGTAAGACACCAGTAAAAATTAATTAATTCCAAGTACACTGCTACAGGCTCTTGAACCTGCAGTTTTGTTCTCGAAAATCTGCACTCCCCAACTTTCGACAATTTCCAGCAAACTTTTTTAAAATCCTGTGCATTTTTATCCCCTTGTTCTCTCTCGCTCCCTTTTTTCAACAAGTTCGATCGAGAATGGTTGATTCGATTTTTTATTCTACTTTATTATTTTTTTTGTGCTTTCCAAACTTTTAATATCAATGAATTGAGGGATTTAACGGTTCGAGTTAAAAAAAAACTTTCAACAGCCTTGTATTTTCATTGGTAATTTTTTTTCTTTTACTTCAGCACAATTAAAAAAATGTTTTTTCAAACGTATTTAATTTTTTCACGGTTTTAATTGAGGTATTTCCATATCGATAAAATGCAGCCATTGCATGATTAACTTTTGAATTCGGTCAAAACAATCGTCTGTTTTCATTTGAGATATTTTCTTTCTCCATCAATTAAACAGGAAACGACGAGCAAATGGGAACACGAGCCTGCCTTTCGTCTGCTCAATAGACCGTTATTCGCCCGCTCTAATTTATAATTCACATTTAACCATTCCGAAAAGCCAATGGAAACGTTTCCATTGGATTTCTCCGGGCGTAAAGTGGCTCAGCGTGTTTTTTTCCTCGGCACGCTCGCTTCCTCGATTAAATTAACCCCTTCGAATCGCTTTTCCGGAAGAGCGATCGCCGATTCACTCGGCCCCGACAAAAGACATTTTCAACGGGCGTGCGAACACGCACTTATTCTACTAACTTCCATCCCTTTGTGAATTTTCATCCCCTGATTCATCCAATTTCATAAAATAGCTGCTTTTAAGAACATGCAAACTCAATAACTTTGGCTCATTACGAGATGATCACGGGTTAAAGGTACAATTTTTAGAAATTAAGTAGATAAAGTTAATAACTGGTCAGACAAGATCGTGAATATTAAACGTTGCTAATTCATTTTCCTCTCTCGACCTGCCAGCAAAAAATTATGGGGATCGAAGTAGAATTGTTCATCGTTTGATTGGACCATTGATAAAAAGAAAATAAGCTCGTTTGCTCTGTCCATTTATTCTCTCCTATTTTATCTCTCTTCTTTTTTTCAAGGAAGAAAATACGAATTTTATCTCTCGAGTCATCCTCGATATCCCTCGTATTTGTAAGGGTGGGAGTATAAAAGTCTATATCAACTGCAGTCCAGAAAAGAGGATATAAATTTCGTGCTGATTCAAAGCTTTTCCGGATTCGGAATCCGAATGGGGTCTAAATCCGTCCCGTTTTCTCACTTCGGACAGACGTGCTTTTTCCACATTTTTTTTTTACGTTCTCTCTTCTCCCGGTCGCCAAGCTTTTTCTCCGTCGAATCTCGGTAAAGAAAACACTTTGTAACGAGGAAAGAGAAAGTTGGATTTCTGGGCCTCACTGCTATCTCATCCAGATATCAAATCGAGAAGAAGCAAGAAAGAAAAGCTCGGGAGACATCGGTCTTGCGTTGAGCTGCGAATAACGGTATCGGCAGTCGAATTTAAGATCGAGCTGTTCAAAGGAAATCAGCATAGAGCTTTTTTTCTCCCTTTTTTAATCCATAAAACCGAATTTTACGAGGCGTCCAAGCGTTCGTAACAGGAAAAAAATTTTTCTCGACGGTGAACACACCGCTCGACTGTAAAATTTCCTGTATTCCGGCACTTTCTTTTTTTTTTATTCTTCTCTACTGGTGGAAATGCAAATTTATCGAGTTACGGCTTTTATCGCTAATAAATTATTGGTGCTTTAAAAAAGTGCACTTTTCAGGCGTCTGCATAAATTATCCTCGTGAATAAATTATTGAAATAAACTTCATCGAATAAATTATCGTTGTTTTCAATGCAGCAATTCGATTCGAAAGAGGAAAAAAAAGCCGTGAAATGTATTTGAAAAAATTAAAATCAATACGCAATAAATCTCTCCGAGCTTTTTTTCACCCCTTCATTTCTTCTGTTTAATTACTTTTTTCATCGTTCCATTTTAATTCCCCTTTTTTATTTTACTTGATTTTTTTTCTCGTGTCTCGCCTGGTAATTTCGAGGGAGTACATTTTCCGGTAGGATGCCCGAAGCGTAGGGGGGGTGGTAAAAGCGAATTCAACAAACGAATAGAAAAGAGGGGCTAAGGGGAGAAAAATGAAGGAAAATAGAGAACATTGAGAAGCCCATATTGCCGAGCACTTTTACTCGCTCGACTCTTCCATCGTGCTTTAAATGCGCGTATTTTCCTCCCCTTCATCCCCCTCGCCGTACTCGGCATCTTCTACTCATGGCTTTTAATTATTTTCCGACGAGATTCGCATCGTATTTTCATCGTGAAGCGCCAGAACTATTCCGGTCGCGCGGTAATCCGGTTGACACGGAATTAATTTTTTTTTAACCGCAGTAGGCTCTCGCGACCGGAGAATACGTAAAACTAAAAGGGGATGAAGGAGAGCGAGCCGGGAGTCAGGAAAGAATCCGCAGCATACTTTAATAATTTTATTTCGCAAGCTCTGATCTTTTGAACAATTTTTAAACATCGCCGAGAAAAAGTTAAAAATTAAAAGCTCGCGACTAAGAGCTTACGTGCAAAATTTAAAGAATTAGAGATAAAGAGGTCGCACATGCGTAGGCTCATATTCAAAAGCTCACACACAACCCTTATACGGAATAACTTGTATGCTTAAGCTTACATGAAAAATCTGAAAGCCTACATGCGTAGGTTCACATTCGAAAGCTCATACACAACCCTTACATGGAAAAACTTGTGTGCTAAAGCTCACATGCAAAATCTGAAAGTTAGCAGAGCTATCACAGACAAACCTTTGCATATTAGGTTCGTATTCAGAACCCCACAAACAAAAGCCTATGCATAAAAGCTCTCACGAGGAAAGCTCATGTATGAAAGCTTGTGTATACATCTGGAAGTTCATGTATAAAAGTTCGAGTAGTATACATATGAAATAATATAAATACGTCCATTTGTGTGAAAGTTTGTGTATAAAGCTCATGCATAGATTGAAAGCTCGTGTATAAAAGTTCATGTCTGCATGTGAAAGCTCAATGTTGACAACTCGAAGAAAATTTCACTCATCTACGTCCCTTAACCATGGAATCTTTCTCTATCCGTAGAAATTTAATTGAGAAGATTGAAAATTCTGGATAAAAGGAAAATTTTTATTATATTTTATTCAGCCACGATGATCCAATATATTGACTGCAACGTTCTACGTAAAAGAATATAATACATGCTCGCTCATGCTTTCACAGTCTTCGCCTTCTCTCGCTTTCCCATAAAGCGAAAAAGGCTCGAACCCCTCTTTCCAACCCCTGGGAGGCTGCATACTGGCATTTTATACCCTCTGCCACGTCGAGCTCGACATTTCGCTAGATTACGCCAGACTCCTTGATTGAATACATCAGCATTCATCAGCATCGAACCCTGACATTCTATTCCAGCTCGCAGAAATCCCACCCCATCCTTTTTTCTATCGATATGGATTCCAGGGTGAGCTTTCGAGCTAACACTGCGAATCTTCCGAAGCTTTTTTCCATTAATTTTATTATTCCCTCTTTTAATTCATCATATATTTGTTCTTGAATTATTTAAGGAAAACTGATCACATTCAATTCTAATTTTGCTTGATTTATTCAACTACGAGGTAATATCCTGATCTTGCCTCGCTCACACTGAGAGGAATCACGATAGTACATTTTTTTCTATAAAATAGAACTATATGTTGTCTTTTGTTGAAAAAAAACATTTTGGAGATTGCATAGCCAAGTTTTTTTTAACTCAACGATTAATTATTCTTTTCAACGTTTGACTGCAGGGGTTGAAAAATAAAAACCCTCGTAATCCCGTGGGTCCGAAGTGAAGAGAATAATACGGATTTTTGGTGGACACGCCGTGTATATTTCATGACGTTGCGTCGAATTTATATTTCACTTTAAAGCGGAACGGGCGGTGAGAGAATGAAGGGGGAATTGGGGTAGGGGGTTGAAAAAGTGTACAGTCCGATGTTGAGTGTAGCACATACATGGTTAACATTGTAACGGATGCAGGAAGGTCGAATCGCTGATTGCAAGCGTGCCCAGAGGGTCGCAAAGCTCGATGGACGAACGAGAGGGATGATTTTCGCGATTCGTTCCTTGCTTGTATATATATATAGGGGTGTTTGGGAAGAGAGAGGGCTGCTGAGCGGTTTACTCGCCGGTCACGTTCACCTTCATCATTTGCTATGGATTTTATACCTTCCATAACTTCGGAAGATCGTTTCTCCTTGTCCAGAAAGGTTCCAATTTCGTCTACACCGATACAAACACGTGCATAAGCTCGAAAGCTCCGTTATACAGTGAAAATCATGCTGAATAGCGAGGCAGTAAGGGAAATGGTACGAAATACCCCGTCTCTTCCCAAGCTGTATCACGTCTTATAAACCACCCTTCCACTCGCCCAACTTTAGACCACTGATCTCTGGATCACAACAAACCTGTCTTGTTCGAGAAACTTCGGTGATACCGACCAGCACACTCGGTCGGACGTGCTATTCCAACAGCCAAATATTCTTGATATCATTTCTAAATTGTCAGTTTCATGTAATCATTTAATTGAGATTATATTAAGAAAATCTTAACAGAGCTTAAAATATCTGAACTGTCAGTAGTTTATGTATACACATTATACAGTTTTTATTTATTTATCAAGTAATTTCTTTATTTTAATATTTTATTTTTCATGTCATTGTATAGTCAAATCATGTCAAGTAGTTATATAGCTAAAATTAACGTATGAGAATCATTGTTAAAGAAAATCTATCGTAAAACAAGGCTGAATGTATCTTGCAGTGAAAATATCCACGAATGGTCAGACTACTATTTCGGCAGTAAAATGTTTTTAGCATTGTTTCCAAATTTGCAGTGCCATAATTATTAATTTAATAAAGAAGATTATTTATTTATTTAATAACTTTAATAGAGAAAATCATCTAGGTATATCCAAAAGGAATATTAATACAAATTTTCATGAATAGTCGCTCTGCCAATGAACGTTTTTAGTATCATCTTTTATGCCAGAATTTTTTACACGTGAAAATAATCTCTGAATCGAAATAAGTGCTTCTCCACCTTTTGCGAAAAGCCACAATGAAATGGGTCAATGTTCGATCGAGTATGCTTTTCCGGTGCTTGAACCCTTTTGGGCTCGATTGTAAACCACCACTATTGAAATTCTTTGATCGTCCAGCCTCTGAAGGAACAATTACCTCGTCGAAAAAGGTCCGGGAGAATTTTCAGTTATCGATACCCTGGAAAATCGCCAGAGGAAAATTCGGTGAAACATTTGCATCCCCTGATGGGAGACGCACAAAGGGGTGCAAATCGAGAAGGTCGATGTGTACGTGCATATGAAATTCACTAGATTCTAAACACGAACAGTGTGGACGAATCGATAAATTAATTCGAGATGGGGTGTCTCATGCGGTCCGCTGAAAGGGTTCATCCCCGAGTAATATGCTTATCACTGACCAGAGATAATAACGCATACAATATGCTTGGCTCGAGCGACCAATCGTGGTTTCCAATAAAATTAAAATAAAATTAAAAAATTAAAACGAAAATTAAAAAATAAAATAAAAATAAGAAACGTGTTAATGAAGCTTGCACCAAAATAATAATCTCAAAAGGAATTTCGTGCAGAAAAAAGCGTCCAAAACTCACCCTTGAAAATCACTCCCTTAAAAGCTCGTTTCTAAAAATGACCCCTTTAAAAGCTCACATTTTAAAACTACTCCTGCCCTTCCTGACACTTTTCTACTTGTTCTCTATCTCTGCTCTCAACTATTTTTCGATTTCATCCCCCAGTCTCAACAACTACCCCCGAGCACTTTTTACAACTTTTTTTCCCTCAATTTTCTCTCTCTCCACCCTATCAACCCCTTTTTCTCGTTGATCGTATCCACTTAAGTATACTCGACCTTTAAAACCAGCTCGTTGTGGGTAATAGATACCCATTCATATCGTTTTATCGAAAAGCGTTTTACTGAAAAGGATTTAATTCTGGATACGTTCGTTGAAGAGGAAATCACCAAAAATGACAAATGCAAATTTTTTTCCAGAGAAATTTTAAAGGGGAATTTTTTAAAGGAAAATTGTATTTTAGGGTGGTTCGGAAGGAACAACAGAAAAATAGAGTCACAAGTCTCCTCTTGTGTTTTCCATACTACGCATTTTCTCAAGAGGTAACCCTATTTTCCATAACGTCGATACGTGCGCCCTATTTTTTCTCCCTCAGCCACCCTTCTTGATCCGAGCCCTCTGTTTTCACATCTTTCTCTCCTAGCTTCGGGATAAAATGATAAATATTTGCTGGATCGACTAGACGTTGTAGAATACAAAGTGAAGAAAAAATATAGGATGGAAAATATTTAAAAAAACAAAATATAGGATGGAAAATATAAAAAAAAACAAAATAAAAAAAAGAAAATATTATTTAAACAATCATTTTTAAACTATTATTCGACAAAATATTATTTAAAATATTTTGGTGATTGAAAAATGAACCGAATAACTGAAAATTCACAGAGGGATGAAAAAAGATGTCAAGGAGAGAAACGAATGTGAAAAGCTCTGGTAAACTCACGTGTCATTTTTAGTCTTGATCCAAGCTGGTTTTTCCTCGCCACCTGAGAAAGTATGCATGCAAAAGCGAGTTTCGGTCGCTGTAAAAATACAGAAACAAAACCCCCGATGGCGATCGTGAAATTCGTGATCTTTTTCCGGGTCCTTTTTGTCCCTTTTTTTTCACACTCGGCTCTTTTTCCTCTTTCATCCCCCAACTTTCTCGGGCTCTTTGACTGCGGGAACGCCGTTAGTTTCACGGGACGTGTGTGGCTGCCGGTAATGCAAAAGTTGCCTCGCTCTCGGGAGAAACAAAAAGAAAATAAGGCAAAAGGAAGGGAAAAAAAAGAAAACGAGAGACCTGGCGAAGCCTGGGCTAACCCGGTTCGATTTCTCTCCCGTGCACACGTCTCGTGCAGCCCGACGATGAGAAAAAAAAGTCGACTTATCGGGTTACCGATCGAGCTGCCGGACAGAATGGCTAAACCTCGAGAAAATTTCAACCCCGAGCAACGACGAGACGAGCCCTTTTTTTACCCCATAAAAATTCTTCAATATCCAGCCATTTCGATACGTTCTCTTGCAACCCAAGAACGTTTACGTTTGGCTGGAAAAACGAGTAAATCGACCGTTGGGGGTGAAAAAAAATTTCTTTTTCCTCAAATTCCATTTTTTTTGTGCTTTTTTGGGAGCTTTCACTTTTTTTCTCGCACGGAGGACATGTTTGTCACGACCTGTTTCCCGCTTTGCCAGCCATCCTAACTTCGTTTATTCTCCGACGATGCTCATCCCTTTTTACCCTTGTTTCATCCCCATATACCTCGCAACATTGGAGCTACGCCCCCTCGCATGCACATTATCCGGTCTCTCGTTTTCTCACTTCGCTCCCAGCCCCGGGAAAGTAGTTTTCCAACTACTTTTCGAAGCTCGCTTTTTAACGTTTTATTCGCAATTTTTTTTTTTCAAATATATGAGACTTGGATAAATTTTCAATGTGTTTTTTTTCTAAGCACATAAAAAAGAAATGTGTGCAGAATTTGAAATCTTTTTAATGATGGTTCAAGAGTTATCAACCTCCAAAGTTGCTGAGATTTAGTACTGAAAAAGGGAAAAATTTAATAAAAATGAAGCAATTATGTTAATTTTTTTTAATGTTGATTAAATAAATTTGTAGACTTTTATCCTTTTACGAAAACTACTTATCTCTGAAATTAAGTGATCTCTCTTTAAAAACTATTCTTATTCAAACGATAAAAATTATTCAAGTTACTGTCATTATTTCTAAAGCATGCTGAATTTGTCACTTTATAGTGAAACAAAGACACAAAAAATTAGAAACATTTTGTCAAAAGGTAGAGTCTAAGTTTTATTATTTTATTTGTTCGTTACAAAATATTGTGAAACATGAAAAAAATAAACGAGTCTCGAAAAATTTTCGAAATTCCACATTTACGATTAGAAGATCATTTCGTGATTTTCTCATTGGGTCGTAAAGCTTGCAGGGATATCGTGGGTAAAGTAACATATTGCGAAATCCCAGGGTTATAAAAATACTCGGATGTCGTATAAGACTAAAAATGGACGCAAGAGAGGGAAGAAACGGGGGTTGAGGGGGGTGGAAGGACCGGATACCGGTACGTTCGAGAAAATCGCCTCTTCCTAGTGGAATATCCATAGGAGAATACCCTTCGCTTTTATCTAAACTACCCTCGTCGAATTTTAAAACCGCACGAGAAAGAGGTGGAAAGCCTGGCGAGTGGTAAAACCGTGAACGGAAATGGAGAAAAAGAAGATTTGATAGGAATCGATAAAATCGAGAAACTTGATCTCCTGGATCGATTAAGCGATAAAAGAAAGCCATTGACCCAGGGATGACCTTCGTTTGACCTTGAATTTTACCACAATGGTATTCTATATTTTTTCAAAGCTGTCTTTTTGATTTTACAAAGCATCATAAAATTTTTCCAAAAGTAAAAAAAGGATGTCAAGTAATGGAAAAGCTTGAAACTATTTTTTTTTATAGCAGTAGGCTCTTCATATAACGTTATATTTTTTGAAGATTGTTTCAGAGCGTTATATTTTGACACAACTTTGAAGATCCATTTTTCATAAAGGGAAAAATGAATTTTTAATTTTTTTAAATTAAGCGTCCCAGATAGAGCAGTGTTTGTTAAGAATAATTAAGTCAAAAAAGCTCAGTTTATTTTTCGTAGAAAGTTATTGTTCGCTTCTGAAATGCCAACTGACATTTCCTATTGGCAACTAGATGTGATATCAGTACGTAGATATTTCGTTTTCTGAAAAGAGTCCCGAAAAAAGAGGGTAAAAGAGAAAGGGTGGAAAAACTGATAGATTGTTCTTTTTATCATATAGAAAAGGTGAGAAAGAGTTCAAATCGAATTGGCTGGATTGAATGCAAAAATTGGTAGCGACACTGGCACGGATAAATATATCGAGGGGTGTGGTGTTGAAAAGCTCTCGAGTGGAGGGTGAGGGGTGAATTCATCCCCTCTGTCGAGTTGCCAGAATACATATCGCCGAGTCATGTACTAGCTGCGTACATCTTGACGTTATTTGATATATATCTGATACACAGAGGGAGCTTTTTCCCGAACCTCCCCTTCCGAGCACGTGGAGCATTCGCATTCGACCAGGCATTTTCAAATCCGAGACATTTTTAGCACTTATTCGCACACCTTTTAAAACCCCAACCCCATAATACTTTCGAAAAAATATTCTTTTTCTCAAAGCTATTTCGCTTCCATCTCAGCCTACGTCGAAACCGGGGGAAAAGTGTTGCTGAAAAATATTCCCCTCATTTTTATTTTCAGCACACAGTCGATGAGCTTTTATGGAGAATATATAAATATCACACCACATCGTTTCTCAGTCTCGCCAGTTTTTTTACGTGTCAAATTGTTTATCTTTTTTTTTCTTTTCTTCGTGAGCTTTTTTTGAGTGAGTAGTTCAAAGTGGAACAAGAAACTTAAGGGTTGAAACGGGGTGGGGAAAAATACAAGTCGGAATCGTTACTTATGGAAGAGGAAAGGCAATGAGCGGAAATTTCGGAGCTTTGGCTGGTCTTAGTCCTGGCACGTACAGAGCTTTTTCTCCATCCCCCTCGATGTTCCTTCGAAACGAACGAGGCCGGTGTCTCTCCCAATGGCAACAGTCGATACTCGATTTATCGTTTGGCGTTACGCGACCGGAAGCGACGACCATGGCCGTTTGTCAGGGTTCGTAGTGTCGAGCATCCCCACCTTCACCCCTCACCCCTTTGGCCAACAACAACGGTAACAACAACAACAACAAGAGTAGAAAGCAATGTCCATTGGAATAGTCGATGTTTACTCGGAGGAATGAGCAGACGAAGTTGGGCGAGAGATAAAGAGGTCGAGAGAGACGACTAACTGGAAACTTCCCTTACAGCTGAATTAAAGGCGAGTTCACCCCATAAAGTAATGCCCCCCTCCTTTCGTAACGAAATATCGTCACGTTTTCTTCGTTTTTGTCCTGGCTAACTTCAGGTTCCACCTCATCACTGGAATTAATTCGAACGTTAATGATTTTTTTCCTACCCTATTTTTCCACCCTTATTTCTTTTCGTCGATTTTGGATTTGGTCGAGTGACCTTGAGCTTCAAATTTTTTGTTTCAGAAAGCTCAAAAGAAGTGTAACATAGAATATTCAAATAATTTGTTCCTTTGTGACCTTCTGATCTTAAATATTAGAAATGATTAAAAAAAGCTTCATATGGTTTTTCTCTAAGAGAAAATCTTGAATATTACAGTTATACAGTATTTAAAAAAATACGTAATCAATAAAAAAAATACATCATCCCTTATTTTCTCCCTCAACAGTGAACCCCAAATTTGGAAGTGAATATAAAAATAGAGGGTTGATCTTTTTCGACCTCATTGACCTTCGATCTCCCGAATTATTTTAAATATAAGCTCCGAGCCGGGGTCAAACGAAGCACATGGTGACTTTTTCAATCTTATCGACCTTATCTGCGTCTCGAGTTATGTTATAAAAAGCTCAATAGAGCTTGCACGTAATACATCGTGACCATTTGCTGTTCTAAAAACGAAGCTCGAGTCTTAAATTGATCCCGGAAATATCGAGATTTACTCGTCCAAAGGTATTTAATCTACCATTTTCCCTTTTCTTCCAGCATCTTTGCCAATTCTTTTTCTACTTCCGTCTGTGACGAAGATAAGAAATGTTTCCCAAGCGAAATTCGTTCCGAGAAATGCGATTGAGCGACCCTTGCCTTCTGCGAAGGGAAAAAAAATCATCCCTTCCTCGAGATCCCTCAACTTTTTCCCAGTCCTTTTCACCCCCCGTATATCGTTATAGGGACGCTCACCGGAGCATCCCTTGAGCTTTTCCCGCACTCTTCGGCCGACGTCCCGCATTTGGCTTCCTCGTATTTTTTTTCCTCGTCGATTCCAGATCCCACCACAGATCCAGAAGCTTTCCAACCACCCACCGGACCGTTATTCCTCTTTCACCCCCATCTCAATCCCCGACCTCCACCACCACCCCCTTCGATCTCTCGGACATCACATTTGCTCAGCTCCTTAATCCGACAATTTTAGTGGTACACACGATTCCCACCGACAGGTACGCCTCAGACGTTGGCCAAAGCTTTGGAGCTTTCAAACTGAGCTTTCGATCAAATTTCGTTTTTTTGTGCCTTACTCATATTTTCTCATCTCTATATTTTTTCCCCTTTTTTCTATAATTCTTATA
This sequence comes from Cremastinae sp. A BG-2022a, assembly GCA_030522545.1. Classification (NCBI taxonomy): domain Eukaryota; kingdom Metazoa; phylum Arthropoda; class Insecta; order Hymenoptera; family Ichneumonidae; species Cremastinae sp. A BG-2022a. Next base: position 23,981 of record JAPYYW010000587.1, read on the forward strand.
ATTCAATCATAAGGTTTTGTTTTGTGATCTTAATTATTTAATTTCTATTATTATTTTTTATATTTTTTAACATGCTAAGCTTTCAAAAGACTTTTTTTTGACAATAAAAAAGTAATTTTTCATTACTCGACGTCTGTTTGTACTTTTGATAAAAATTTTTTCCTTTTAGTTTTTTAGTTTTTAGAATTTTAGTTTTTGGATGGTATATCAGTTGAATAAGTTTATTAAAAAGTTGAGATAATTGAAGACCGGAGCAATGGTCTCTACAAGAGTGCAAAACCCGCTAAAATATATTTTATCTTAAAAACCCTTAAACAATTGAAAGAAAAAAAAATTCTCCTGAATTTTGAATTGAAAATTTTGTTAAAAAATTAATTACCTCTCAAAAAATGGATTCTTTGAGAAATTTTCCAAATATATTTTGCATCCGTACGGAAATTACCATCGTGACCCTTCCTGGCAGAATTTCGCGATCTTTTTTTTTCGTACCTTGCTTTTGTGAAGCGAAGCATAATGGGCTCGCGAGAGACGGAAGAAAAAGAGGGATGGGGTGGAGGGGGTCACGCAAAGTCGTGCTGAAATTTCGTGCTGCGAGGTTCTAAACACCGTCTCGAAACGGAAGTCAATTTAGCCTCAAGAGAGCAAGAGGGATGATCTCTCGAACCGGAAGCTACCGAGATATTTTTAATATCCGGCAACAACGGGGCTCAACGAAAGAGCTCCTGCCAAGATACGAGCAAAACGTGAAGATTGTACTCTTCACGGAAAAATTCAGACTTTATCCCTGGAAGAAGTCAAGGGTGTGAACTTTAAGGGTGTGAACACTTTTCACAAGTAATAATAATAAAAAAATCATTATTTTATGAAAACTTAAAATCTGTAATTAAACAATTCGTTCATTTTTTTCATAATTTTATCAAAATTTATTAAATAGAGTAGAAAATAAGTAGAAAAAGTAGAAAAAGTAGAGAAAGTAGAATAAGTGGAAAAAGTAGAAAAAGTAGAATAAGCAGAAAAAGTAGAAAAAGTAAAAAAAAGTAGAGAAAGACAAAATGCGAGGGCATTACGAAATTTCGATAATTCCGCGATCGAATTGCCGCAGGAAAGGGAGAAAGACCGAGAATGCGAGAGTGAAAATTACATACCATAAATAGAGCAATTTATATATAGAAAAAGTTATCAAGAGTGAGAGAGAAAGAGAGAATATTATTGGACCAATGGGCAACACTTTGAATTTCTGTTATATGGGGGTGGATGGGAGGGGTTGGGGGGTTGAAAGGTTGAGAGCCCGCCACCGGCAATTTGTCGATCCGATCCGCGGGGCGATAACGAAATTCCCGATGTTGGATAATCCTCACGAGCACGCGAAATAAATTCAGTGTCGACGCGGAGAAACCGCCGAAAGACGGAGAAAGGAGAAGCTTGGAAACGAATTTTTTAAATTTTTCGCTAACCGCGTTTTATATAAATAGATGCACGTACATACGAGGGATTCCAGGTAAATTCAACGACGGTGACCCCCTTCGATAAAAAAAAATTTTAACATATTATTGTAGATGAAAAATAAGCATGCCAATTTTTAGCTCTCTGTCTTAATACGTAATTTTTTTTATCTCAAAATGACCAAAAGACACTAGAAAATGATTTTTCTTAATTTTTAATTTCTTTTCCAAAAAGTACATTAAAAACGAAAAAATTGACCTTTTATTGAGCTATGATATTTTAATTGTATAAGCTACGAATATTTTAAGAATTTTAAGAAACTTCAGCACGTTTTGAGGTAAAGGGCTAAAAATTGGCATGGATACTTCATTTTGCATCTACAATGACATATTAAAAAATCAAAGGAATCGGATGGGGTCACCTCGAAACCATCGTTGAATCGATCTGGAATCGCTTATGTAATAAAATATTTCGAGGGATTTTGTCAGTCGCGAAAATTCCAGGGGTTTTGATACTAGAAAAAAAAAGAAAAAGATCGTAACGAACGAGATTCGAGAAATATTGAACGGAGGGCTTTATTACGTTGCCACCACCGATTTCTCATTATCGAAATTCCCGGAGCAGAAGTAAACGATTTTTCCGTGGATAAACGGGGCAGCATATTGCTGGGGAAGGGGGTTGAAAATTTGATGGGTTAAGTGCACAATTTTGGGCATTGGAAACGATTGTGGCGAGGGGAAAAGGTGAAATCAGGGATAAAATTCAACGCAGGTAATTCGACGAAATATTAATGTTGGAACAACAAAGGGTTGAGAAGCTTTTCCCACCCCTACGACCTCGAAAGGGCGAAGGGTCTAAAATTTCATAATTATCCCGGATTATGGACGCGCGCGTGTTGTTTTACGCGCGTGACAAGCAAATTAAACTAATTGCAGGCTTGCATTACAGCTTTTAGTGCGTTTCGACGCCTGAACAGTGAGCCACCGTCCCGTTGCCCCGAGTATAAATTCGGTTCGGAATTGCGCTCGATTATCGTTGTTAGCACGAAACAAGCGTGACTAAAACATCGTTTTGCTTCTCTGTAACTTTCAAAAGCCTCCCTTCTCTTTCTCCGAGCTTTTGAGCTTGAGCTTTCCCATTCAATTTTCGTGAAAATATCGGGACAGGTGGCTCTTACTACTGGCACTTACTACTGTCTATGAACGAGTGCTGATATAATTCACAGGTAAAAAATTTGTCGTCAAAAACAGCACATTTATAAGTTGTATAATTATTAATTATTATTAATAATTATAATAATTATAATATTATAATATTAATAATTATAATTAATAATTATTGAAGACAAATCAATGAAAAATTCCTTGAGACACCATATTTGATAAAATTAAAAAAAAAATTAATTATTATTGCAAGAAAAACTTTCATTAACTCTCAAGTATGAAAAATATATTTTATCAATTTTTCTTAAACAATTACTCAATGTGTAAATATACACTGTTTGGGTGCTATCTATCTATCAATTTCTGGATGTATTTATTTATCTATATTATTATCTATCTATATTTCTATCCATCTTTCTCTCTCTGTATCTATTTCTCTATCCCTGCCGAGTTCTCTTGGGTCGCCGCAACCTAGAGATAAGCTCGATAAGCCCTTACGACCTGGATTATTTATCACTTCGTGCCTCAGGGCTGAGTCGATACCCTTCTTCTCCTCCACCCCTGAGCTTTCCACTTCCACCCCTTCGGCATCCCGTCACCTGCAATGCGAGCCAAGAATCCTCTTTTTTCTTCTTCTTCCTTCCCCAGCCCTCACACCCTTATACAAAAAATTTTATAGGATTTTTTCAGAAGTAAAACAGAATAAGATTCGATTTTTTTCGAAAAAAAAAGTGTAACATTTTGTGTAAAAAAAATAAAATTTTTGAGCCCTTAATAGTGATCAGATTCAAATAACTTCGCGTTAAAAAAAAACGAAACACGGAAATAGGTTTGTTTGTTTTCGAATGTCGACTTTGCAAAAGCTCGACGACAGTGACACGAATTTTTCACTTTGTCGAGCTAACGAAATTCGTCAGAAAGCTTTACCAATTTTATATGAAACAAAGGGCTGCTGAAATGAAAGAACGAGGAAAGTTTTCACAGCTGGAAGTTAAATCGACGATTTGAATCTTTTTTACTGATTTGATACGAAAATCCATCCGGACTTATTCGCCAGTGGGGCTCGAGCTTGTCATCGATTTGATCCACCAGAATAACTGGATAGGCGAATGGAAATGAAGAGTCGAAATGCCTGATAGACGAACGAATCGAAAGGATTTTAACGATTCTAAGTTTATTGGCGAATTTTCGAGCCCAGCACTGCTTGGTCCAAGAACGTTTAATGGATCGACGTTAACGACTCGATCAAAATGGACCCCGAAACCTGGCCCGATTGCATCGACGTTCAATCGCCCTTTTACAACCAATCCCTGCACGTTTAATTTATCTCGAAACACCGGAATACAACTGGTTGTATTCATTGTTTCATTGTTCATTTCAGACGAAATTCCAAACGATTTTACACGAGTTTCTCGTAATTATTTCCTGATTGCTCTTGCCAAACTACTGAATTCTTTTTATCCTTTCTTCATTCGTGACTCTTTCTTTTTTAGACCTTTTAACTATACGTTTACACTTTACTTTTACATTTTTCTTTCATGTATTTAAAAGAAAATATTTAAAATTTTAATAATTTAATATTTAATAATTAATAATTTAAATATTAATAATTTAATATTTAAATATTTAGGTTTTACGTCAAATTTTATTTTACGGATTTTCTTAAACAGTCTATTCCGAGGGTTAGTAAAATGGAAAAATATTTATATTCACTGAACTTAAAATTTTATCAGATCGATAATACTTTTTTTATATATATTTTTTTTAATTTAATTTTTAAAATTTATAAAAAAAGGTAGAAACTGCTTTGATTTGAAGACTATACGAACGGTCACAGGTGTTTATCGAGCGAATAAAGAGAAAAAGAGACAGTGCCAAAAAAACGCAACCATTCGGTCGAACTGGCGGAAACTGGTCTAAAAAAATGTGTGTTATTTCGGGCGAGAGACGAGAAACGACGTGCAAATAACTGATAAACCAGAATCCCCTTTTTTTCCTCTAATAAAAAAGGAAAAGAAATTCGTGTACAAAAGAGTCGATTTTTCGATGCGCAAACACGAGGGCATTTCGCAGATTTTTTTACACCCGAAAAAGCGTGGAAAAAAAGAGGAAACACAACGGAAAAAAGGGGAAAAAGTGACAGAGGAACCGAAAAATAATAAAACAATAGATTTGAAGTTACGTATAGGAACTGTAAAATCCGAGTACGCAATTTTTTTGAATCTACGAGGGTGTAAATCCCATTTGAATCTCTCAGAAGATATTAAAAGTTTGAATTTTCAAAAAACAAAAATGTCTCAATTATCATTAAAATTTTGTGTACATTTTTCTATGATGTTAATGAAAAAATAGCAATTTTTTTTATATTTTCATCCTTTAAAATTATTTTTTGGCTATAAATCTCAATTATCACAAAAATTTTGTGTACATTTTTCTATGATGTTAATGAAAAAATAGCATTGTTTTTATTTTTTCATCCTTTAAAATTATTTTTTGGCTATAAATTTGTTTTTTCCCCTATTTTTCATTGTAGTAATAAAAAATATGGTTTTTTGCTTGTGAAACACAACGAAAAAAAAGGAAAAAAAGTGACAGAGGAACCGAAAAATAATAAAACAATAGATTTGAAGTTACGCATAGGAACTGTAACATCCGAGTACGCAATTTTTTTTGAATCAACGAGGGTGCAAATCCCATTTGAATCTCTCAGACGTTAAAAGTTTAAATTAAAAAAAAATATGTCTCAATTATCATAAAAATTTTGTGTACATTTATCTACATGATGTTAATGAAAAAATAGCAATTTTTTATTTTTTCATCCCTTAAAATTATTTTTTGGCTATAAATTTGTTTTTCTTTTCATATTTTTCATTGTACTAATAAAAAAAATGGTTTTTGCTTGTGTTTCAGTGAAATACTTGAGGGAAGTGACGCCATACTTCAGGAAAGCTTCAATCATTCAGGAGGTCGGATGGGAATTACAACGGGGCTTTTTGAGCGCAACTCCGCCCCCGCCGAAATCACCACCCAGGGCGGACACGCGTTATCTCCCGTTGCAGCTTTGCAGGCTCACCAGAGCGCATCACTCCTCCGATCCCGGTGAGAATTTAAATAAAATAATTGCTTCTTGTACGCATTAACATATTTTTTTAACATTTTTATGGTTTAAACAAAATTACTAAACCCTTTGTACATTGTCAAAATAACCAGCATGCTTTTTTTTCATCCATTAGAATATTTTTCTTAAATTTAATTTAGGTAAAAAGTCACAAAAAGCAAGAAATTTCTTGTTTTTTTTCCATAATTCTGTAGTAACTACTCTTATGGTTTTTACAACCGTTAACCTGTCGTTCCATTTCTCTAGATAGATAAGGTAAACGTCCCAATAGTTGGACAATTTTCGCTATATTATTTTTAATATTTAAATTATTTTTTTATCAATTGAATCGTATGGATTATTTTTCTTATACAAAGTGTATTTTTCATAACGTTAATTTAGTGGAAAAAATCGCTCAAACCTAGAAACAGGCTCGATTTTTTGTCCAATTATTGGGACATCCTATATATTCAAACGATTAAGTATTTTTATTTACTATAAATGTTATTTAAAATTAACACATTGATGAGTTTTCAATTGCTAAAATATCAGACAATAGTTTAGATGTGAATTTCAAGCAGATTTTTTTGTTTTTATATTTTTTAAATAAAAATAAAGTGGGAAAACCCTTAGCTGTCCAACTATTGGGACGTTTATCTTAAATTGAAAAAATCCGAACATAAAAATGCAACGATTCTGAAGAGCTATATAAAATTAAGGGTGAGGAAGAACGGGGTTCTTGACTAAAGAGAGAGGACAGACAAGTTTCGTTTCTCGAAAGTGCAGTTTAACCGGATGGAAGTACAAAGGTCCGTGGAGCTAAGAAAAGCAATCAGAGACGTGCCGTATCTTTGGCTCGTATCTGAGGAGAAAAAAATTTCTATAGGGAGAAAGAGAGAGAAAGAAAGAGAGAGAGAGAGAGGAAAAGTTCGAACGTGGCGAAGAGAACGAAACCGAAAAAAATCAGCCTTCGGTTCTTCCAGTTTCCTTCGCTCTTTCTTCCGACTAAAAGACCCCACGTGCGTCTATCGAAGCATCGCAAGTATTATTCGAGTCAACATTATGTTATACGAACGAGAGAATCGAGTTCTGGCTGCAAAGGGGAAAAAAAGTTGAAGAAATGGGAAAAGGTTAAACAATCGAAGGGAAAAATATATCTCAGAGATAGAAAATTCTACAAAGAGCAGCTCATTTCCTTTATTTGACGTTAAAATATCAAAATATCAAATCCAAACACAGAGCAAAAATATAAACAATTGTTAAACAATTGAAGGAAAAAAAAATCTTAGAGGTAGAAAATTCTACAAACAGCAGCTCATTTCTTTTATTTGACGTTAAAAAATCAAAATATAATATCCAAATACAGAGCAAAAATCTGCAAAATAATTTTAATATTTTTAGAATAATAAAAAAAGATGCCAAACCATAATTTCAGCCCTTTAAAAAATGTTTTAGAGACAGCAATTTTCAATGTTCCACTTTCGACTTAAATAACATTGAAAACGTTTTTTTTTTCAATAAGTATAAATTGCACAAAGTACAAATCCTGCATTCCAAAATATGTTAATAAAATACATTTGCATTATTATTATTATCATTACCATTATTATTATTATTATATCTTAGAGATAGACAGTGAACTGAAAGGAAAAGAAAAATGTCTTTTCAAAAATATTCAATATCCAATTTCTCGATATTATGCTGTGTGTATAAACAGGCGTTGTCTTCGTCCTCATAACGACAACGGTATACGTTACAAGCGGTGAGGAATATCGGAAATATTATCCATGTGCTAATACGAGACGTGAGCGAGGAAGAGGGATGGAGGAAAAAAGCGAGGGGTTGGAAATGTAGCAAAAGAGGGATAAAAAGTAACAAGAAAGTAGCAGAGGATGAGAAACGTGGTATTACGAGATCGTAACGAACGAATTGTTTTCTTACGATCTACTCGTAAAGTCACGAGAACACTGCCGAGCTTCTTTTCCTCTTTCTCGCATTTTTTTCCCTCTTTTTTTATTGTCGATCGATTCCAAGTTTTTGAGATGGGGAGTTACTTTTTTGTGTATAGAAAAGAATAATATAAGAGAATAATAAAGTGGAAAAATTTTAATGGTCAGACGAGAACGATCAGAAGGTGCTTGAACATTATTTCGAAGAGGTTTAAGGAGATAAAGACAGTAATGGTCAGCCACTGTTGGTCAGCGACAAAATATATTTCTTCACTCTTTTTTTTAAAATAAATAATCATTATAAATATGATAAAGAGAAAATATGAAAAAAGATGAACATTCATTTTAATGTGATTTGTTTGTGTGTCTTATTTTGGAATTTTCTGAGAATTTAGTTTTTACGATGAACTTTCGTGTGATAAAATTTTATTGAGAAATAAGTAAATTAAATCTCTAAATATACAAAAAAATGATGTTTCATGGAAAAAATGCTGAAATCAAAATTCCATTTTGGCAAAAGAAAAACCGACCGATCAAATGTAAATTTTTTATTCTGTCAGAATTTTTTTTTTTCTAACCAAGCACTTATACATAAAAATTTCCATACATTTTTCTTCGTTCTTGGACGTCTTTGCATACACATATATTTCATGAAATCCAGCCAAAATGGCGAGAGTGAAAGAGGCAAGGGTTGAAAAAAGGGGTTGTGTAGCTGGAAACTCACCGCTGGCGTTTCTCATTAATTAGACGGACGTGGCATAGGTGCAATTATCCGACAGTAATTAACTTCGTAAACTGCAACTCCTGGAGTTTACCGAACCAAAGAGCTTGAGAACTGGTGAGACGAAAAGGGGTAGGGGGAGGCAAAGGAGCATATATAGGGATGAAAACTCCACGTACACAATTTGAAGGCAGCGATGCATCTTAAAAAGTGTTAAATTTTCATTGCCTCCCCATAAAGGGCATCAGGCACAGAGTAAGGGAGATTTAAAGCTTGCCAGATGATCATAAAGTTGAGATGAACGAAATTTTGTCCAAGAACCGAAAAAAGCTCCCCAACCCATTTCAGGTCTTTCTTTTTTTTTCTCTCTATCACTTTTTAAAAAAATATTTTGCTCGTGCATCCTTAATAAATTTAAATTTGAGTCTCTCCCTCCCCCCTCACAGCCCATGTTTCGCCATGCTTTCTCGCAAAACTACCCCCCTTTTTGGATCTCAACGACTGCGAGCTGATGGAGTCGTTCGAGATTTATACGGGTTAGCCCTGAAAGCATGGGCCAGCTTTTACTCCAGTAGAAACTAATTTAACTCTCTTTCGCATTCTCGGCAGAATAACAGAAGACGAGAGATATGGAGGAGTGTGAGGTTACGCAGGAAACAAGCTCTCGTATGGACAGAAATAACTACGGGGCAAAAGCACCAAACAACATTACTCAATTCCATATAGAAATTCGCACGTTCCTCTAATTCTTCTCTCTCTCTCTCTCTCCCTTCCACCCTTCTCCCCCCAATTTCCACTAATGAACGAATTTGCCCAACAAACAGACTAGCAAGTTTGCAGGGCTGCGGGAAAATTCGTGGTCCCTTTTTCTCGGAGAAAAACAAACAAAGCGACAGAAGTGTCGAAATTACACAACTGAATAAAATAATGGCGATTGTTGGAGAGTAGTTGTCAATTTTGGATAAAAATTGAAAAATAAATTCCCTAGTCTTCAATGTTATAACGATTTCGACGTATTCAAAAGAATTGCAAAATGGTCCGTTTTAGAATACTTTTTCCACTCGTATTAGTAGATAAAGTTATTAAATTTTATATTTTTTATGATACTAGAAATGTAGTACTAGGGCTAAAATTCATATTTTACTTGAATTAGAATACACGTGCGATGTAAAAACTTTTCACGTGGACAATTTTTCAGTGTTACAAAACTTCTTTCTTTCATCAATTTGATTGCGTAAAATGCAAAATAGAAATGAGAGAAAAAAGTGTTTGGCCTTTTAGTCGGCTGAAAGTTCGAACAGAGGTAGTAAAAGTTGAAAGCTTCGAAGGAATAAATTATGAAGAATTCGCTGCATGGAAACAATAAAATAGAAAAAAAAACCTCGTGGAAGAGAGTTGCAGGGAAAGAGCTTTTTTATTAAATTTATTTGATTGAATTTTTTGTTTGTGGCGCTGTGGAATACAAGAGCGAGGAAATCCGTCCGAGTAATGAAAAAATAAATAAATAAATAGATATATTAAAAGACTTATTCGAATAAAATTTTTTAGTTCTCTATTTTTTAATTGGACTGAAATCCTATAAAAAAAGCTTGATTATAGACGAGAAAAAATACAAGCTTTTGGATATCTAGTGCGTATCTGATGCTTCAAATAAAAAAATGGAATGACAAAGAGACACTCTACCTTTTTCTGTCTCTCTCTTTCTCTCTGCGTGTCCTTTCATTCAGAATTTCTGTGAAATTGATTGCCATAGAGCGAGCGAATGCTTTGAAAAATATTGAATGTCCCCAGGGCAAAAAATTTATGGACGAGGGTAAATTGTATTCTCGCCTTGTTCGATTTCTCATCCACTTTTCAACGCAGTGTACAAAAGAAAGTGTTAATAAATCCAAGCCGCAATAAATATTATAACCAGCATGGAATCCTGTATTTTAGAAGAAATTCCTCGTAAATATTGTAGAATTGAAAGAATAATTTCAGTTGTACGAGTCAGCAATATTATCAGACATTTTTTCTCGAAAAATTCTTTATTACATCTTGTTCACCCTATATTTTATCATATTTTAATACAAACGAACACAAATAAATTTTTAAAAAACTACGTACGAGAAAGAGAAGATACTAAAATAAATAAATGCAACAGAGATGAAAATTCAGTAGTACTAGTCAGTTGTTGGTCAGACATTTTTCGTCGTACCAATTTTTACCTCCATCTCATACTGCTCGTGCTTTTTCGATCTTCTCAGCAAAAGAACTTGAAAAATATTTTATAGAGGAATTATGTACAAGAAAAGTAGAGGTGGACTAATAGTTTTTTCATGATAGAAAATTTCACTTGCTCAAACAACTGTTACGATTAGAATTGTCGACGATAGAATCTCCTTGGGGGATGGGGTAGTTTTTCAGACATTTTTCGAGCTTTTTTTACCGGAAAATAGAAAAAAAAATTGTTATTCATTCACTGGAAGAGTTCGATTTTGTGATGTTTAAATTGGAAAGTGGAAAAACGTTTGTTGAATTATTCGGGTCGTATGTCACGTATATATTTATACTCGATACACGGTTTTCATGCGTACCACAGAATATGCCACGCACCGCGTACGAATTTTTCAAAAGCTAGCCTCACCCCGTACAATCACGAAACGTTAAGGGTGGGGGGAGGGAAAATCGAGGAAAATAATAAAAATAAAAACTAAGTGCAACTGGGTTAACCGACGTACCTGGCAGTGCTGGTCGCACGTGATGCCAACAGAGAACCGGAAATTATAGGAATTTAGCGTTGGGCGCGAGAAGGGGTGAGATATGAGAGATGAAAAAGCATGACCTCTTTTTTAGTGGAAAAAGCCTGCACCAGAACATCATTTTATTTTTAATTCAATTCGAAAAGAATTCCCTTGGAAAACCTGATAAGCTCGAAAAAAATAATTCATAGTCCTCGTGTCGCGAGAGCACAAAAAAAATCAACCCTCGTTTGTTTTTATTTACATTGATCCCGGGGCGACAGTCCGAGTGATGAAAAATTCATCGAGAGCTTTTCTTTCGTAAGTGCGGCTACGTAATCGACGCGACGAGCATTGTACAGTTGCACAGTTCCATTATTTAAGCTCTTTTATGATGGGCTGAGCCGGCGACCAGGCCATTTTCGCATAATAGTGAAACGTCGACAAGGGGCTGAAGTGTTCCCTCGACGCTTATCGTGGCACAAAGAGAAACAAGGGTTGTCTGCCTCAAAGAGAAGAAAAAAATTTTCCCAGTGAGCAGCGAGACAAGTAGAAGTACCATAACAAATTATTGTCGTGACATATCGAGAAAAAACGATCCAGGAGAACAAATCCTTGAAAAACTACCCTCTAAAAATGATCACTGTAATTGAAAATTTTAAACAGCTTGCAAGAATCAGTTGTACAAAAATATAAATTTCGTACATATAAAATAGCTTTTTTTCTAAAAGCTACACTATGATATTCACTTGAAGTTGTGGAAAAACAAAAATTTGTGAAAGTTTTACAAAAAGCATATTTTTTATAAGCTATGAAGTAGTTAAATTCCTTCTTGACAGACAATGAGCTTAGATTACCTCTGACTCGAGCTTTCAAAAAGCTTGTCTCTTTTGCACTTAAATAAAGTTTGAGGATTATAAGAATTAAAATCTTTAGTGCATACTCTGCTCTCTTACCTCATTTAACCATCATCCCCCTTTTTACTCCCGTTTTGAGAGGCAGTTTCTCTCACAGAGTCGAGTATCTTCTCTTAGTTTGCTTTCTTGGCTAAAGTCTATTTAAAACTTTACTAAATGTTTTCTCACTTTCTACCTATCTTGAAAAAGCTCACCCTCTCTCTCTCTCTCTCTTGTCATTCGAACTTTCTTCTGTGAAAGCTCCACTAACCAGAAAACTATCAAACATTTCCGTTACACCTTCGCAAACATGCTTCGAGGATTACTTTGTTGTTATTTTATTTTTTAAGGCAACAAAAAAAGAAACGAAGTGGCAGGGGAAGAAGAAGTTCGAACTCAAAACGAATTTAGGAGAATATCCTTTAGCGAAAGCTCATGCCTTCCGGGAAAGTATTGCGATGAGATTTTCTCACAGACAGGTCGAAAACAAAGTTGAAAGTTGCCCAAATCATTTCAAAGCTGCCTGGTTGTTTCCTTTCCTCCCGTATCCCCGTGAACGATCCTCGGTTCCAGTATGCAATAACTTTTTGCGTGTAGCTTTGATTGATACGCGACGGATCGTAAAAGGAGGGCTGAAAACTCGCTTCTCGATCCACACAGGCCAGAATTTTGTATGCTTCCAAGCCAAAGGAGATTGAAATTCTTGTATCAAAAAGCTCTGATCGGATCACGCCTTGTTGTGGAGGCTTTTCGAACTTCCAGACCCTGCGCAAGCTCATAAACCTCTGAGAGTTTTCTGTCTTTGTCTGCGTATCCCGTGCCATGTCAACTCTACATAAGAAGTTTTCCAGCATTATAAAAGCTCTACAAATATAGATGAAAGCTCTGTGAATGTATAGAAAGTCTTTCAAAATATCCCTTAAATTCTAAAACCATTGTCAATGCCTTTGAAAGCATCGGTACTCGCCAAGCTTTAGCAAGCTTATTACTCCTGTCGCAGGCTCACCAGTTCCACGTAAAGCTTCCCAGTCGCACGAAAGCTCGTAACTCTCCGAAAGCTCTCTGTCTGTATCTCTCTTTATAACGTATTTCCTTTCTTTTCGTTGTTTTTTTTTCATAAAGAGTTTATTTCAATCATAAAAAGCTTTGAAAATGTTGTTGAAATTTCAACAATTTATCGAAAGCTACCCAAATTGTTTCTTTAATTGTAAAACAATTGTCAATGTCATAGCAGACGTTGGAATTTTTATTCTTCTGCGAGCTTATCACCCCCGGCGCAAGCTCACCCAGTCTACCTCGAGCTTTCGAATTGCTTGCGAGCTTTCTCATCCCTTTACAAGCTCACCAAGCCCATCGCGAGCTTTTCGATTCTCCTCGTGCTTTCGGTACGCGCGAGCATCGCGATATCTCGTGGGGACTGCGGCGCACTCGAGTGAGCCTCCACGAGGATTCCCCCGCGAACAAGGGTTGCCGCCGAGTGTCGGAGAGATGAAACAGCAGTCGCCCGAGAAATAGCTCGCTTCTCAGGCGTGCGAGAGAGACAAGGAGAGAAGACGCTGAGAGAGTCGAAAGCCCTGTTTCGTCGAGGACGTGATGAGAACGCAAAGTTGGGGGTGAAAGGGGGAGGAAAGGGGATGGGGTTGGATCGAGGGAACGCCGAGCAAGTGCTGATGGCACCGAGAGAAGTGAGTTGGAGAGAGAAATGGACAGATCGCGCCAAGGAGCTTTCGCCTCTCGTGAATCTTCGCCCTTTCATCCCTCTCTCTCTCCTTTTCTCACCCTCCCTCTATCTTTCGTGCATCCTTTCTCTCTCTCTCTCTCTCTCTCTCTTTTACTCTATTTCTTCGCATATATATCCGTCTTCGTGTATACGTTCCGCATTTGTAAGTCTCGAGGAATCCACCTTCGGTTTGCCTCCCAGAATAATTAATTCTCCCTCGGCAATACCTGAATGTCGGAAGAGCTTTTCTACCTCCTTCACCCATTAAACTCGAATTGGAGGCATTTGAAAAAGATAATGCGAGAAATGGCCTTAATTTTGTCACATTGTTCATCAATTTGACAAAATTATATCTTACAAAGGAGTAAATCGTTCATTCGTGAATTTAAGGGATGATCTTGAAAATTTGAGAAAATTGACACTTGGTGAATTTTATCGCAATTACTTTTGAAAGTGCTTTGGTACAATCAAATTCGTTTCTTTTTGCTCGTTAGAAGCAATGGTCACAGATACAATAGAGTTCAACAAAATTGATCCAAAGCTCAAAAAAATAACTATATTCACAAAACTCTATCGATAAAACTCTCCACAAATTATCGAAAGCTCAATAAAATATAAAAACCCAGCAACGGTACAGCGCAAGCGAACAAACTTTATCCCTCCGTAAAACAATTAAAAGCTCAAGTAACAATCGATATATAATTGAAAGCTCGAAAAGAGCAACCAACTAGGATTTTTACTCCAAAATTACGAGGACCGAGGCAGTTAACCCGAGAACGCCAATTAGCCCTGTGTGTCGGAAATCCTGTTCCAACGCTGTACAATACCAGCGAGCAGAGAATTGAGGACTCGGGTGGGGGCTTGGAGGTCAGAGCTTGCATGAAGCTCCCAAGGACGAATGTGTCGGAGTTTGTGACAGGAATGAGAGGGACAACGGGGGTGAGGGGGGGGTGAATAGGGGGTGAGAAATGCCAACGATGAAGCCACGGGATGGGGTAAATCGGGCTCGGGGACAAAGTGTTCGAGCTTTCGGGGGCTCAGTAGAGAAAGAGGAGGAGGGTGGGGGGAAAGAGGAAGAGATCCTAATGTCGTCCTATTGTCCCGCAACGCGCTCCCGCAGTGGCCACCGGCTGTCTATGGACCGACGGTCGCAGCGCCCACCGCGGATCTGAAACCTTGTTAACTCCCCGGAAACTGTTAACGGTGGCACGTTCGATCGGGCCAACACCTGTTTCTGTCTTTCCTGCCAACCCCCCACCCCCCACCAACCCCCCAAAAAAAAATTCCAATGTCGCGATGCGCAACTCTCTCGCCGAAAGCTCGATCTTCGACTTTATTACCTTTGACGTAATTTATTTTGAGTTTTTTAAAGACATATAGCAATTAAGCTTCACCTTGTATGACCTTGTATTACGAGTATGCTGTTCGTAAGCCAATTTTTAACAAATTTTTTTCTTGCATGAACTGAAAAAATGACAAATTCAATGGGCATCGACTCGATATAAATGAACATGCAGTCACGAGTGAGAAACAAAAAAGAAACAAAAATATTCGTGAGCCAATCAGGAACTGGGGAGCTTAATTGCATTTCAAGCGCGAAAACTTTATTTTATAAAGAGAGGGGATGAGGATTTTATTTTTGAGGTGCAATCTGGCGTGGAATGGACAAGGCTCCAATGGCAATAACGCGTAAACTCTCGCAAGCTCGTCCACTCTATTCACCTTCAGGCAAACACGTCGATGAGCTTCGGGCTGCCCGAAGAACACACGCAGTTTAATGCTTCACTCGTGCGATGAACAGAAGCTTCAGAAATCCATATACTGGCAATTCTACGTTTAAAGTGATTTTAACGTTTTATCGTTTTTCGTAGGATATTTTATTGAAAATAAAATAAAATAGTGAAAATGACATTCTGAAAAAGTACTAAAAGTTGGGATTTTTAACAATAAATATATCTCCATTTCTACTTAATGAAACTTTTTTAAATTTGATAAACATCATATTTTATCCTTCATTAAAAAAGACGTGAGGCCTCTAATCGATTCATCGGAATAGAGCGCATTATGTCAAGATATATGAAATATGCGCCTAGAAGAGCAACGAAATATTGATTCAAAAGTGTCAAGAATGAAAATGTCAAAAAGGAAAAAGTGGCCGAGTTGTTGATAATGCTTTTAAAATTGCAAAAAAAAAATTCCAATAATATTTTTATTTATTTTAAAAGCATATTCGATCGGAAATTTCATGCAGATAATGAAAATGATAATTACTCGGGGCGAAATCCAAGAATTCATCAGGAAAAATCGAAAAAACTAACTGTTCGATCAATTTTTTCAATTTTTCAATACGAATTCGTGGATTGCGCCTCGAATAAGTAGCATTTTCGTTATCTACATGAAATTTCCGATCGAATAGGCTTTTAAAATCGAGAAAAAAAATTCGAAAATTTTTGCCAATTTTTGAAGGTATACCCCTTTCCATTTTTTCAAAAATCTTCAAGGGGCGATAACTTTTTGAAAGATTGATGAATCAATATAAATCCAACGCCATTCGCTTCGTTTTGCAAAAAACTTTAAGAATCACCCTTAATAAAGTAGATTTTGTCAAGAAAAAGAAAAGATATCGCTAATTAAAATTTTCATGGGTCCATGAGATCCAGTGTGACTGACCAAATTTTTTGAAATTTTTTTTTCTCGATTTCAAGAGCCTATTCGATCGGAAATTTCCCGTAGATAACGAAAATGATAATTATTCGGGGTGAAATCCAGGAATTCATCAGGAAAAATCGAAAAAACTGACTATTCGATCAGTTTTTTCAATCTTTCAATATGAATTCTTGAATTTCACCCCAAATAAGTAACATTTTTGCTATCTACATGAAATTTAGCGATCAAATATCCTATTTAAAAAAAGACACGAACCTCATAATCAATTAATCGTAATACACCATATTATGCGAAATATATGAAATACACTACAATAATCGCAAAATATCAGTTCAAGCATGTCAAAAAGTAAAAAAAGCGACCTCGTTCTTGCTCGGATTAAAAAAATTTTCAAATTTGTTTATAAATTAAATCAGATCACCAACAAGGCTCGTTAAATTTCCCTAGAATAAAACTCAAATATACATTCACAACCCTGCAGTCTTCAGCGATATATACGTAATTGATCGAAAAATCAAAAATGATGATTGAAAATATTTAGATCGAAATTTGCAGAGTTTAAGCGTGGAGGGAGTCGTGTCTGATCAATTTGAATATTGTCGACGAAAATATAGTGAATCGTGTTCGATTTTGGTAGATATGTGGATAGAATTCGCTGAACGCGACGTTTTCGCACTCGGGCTAGTCTCTCGCGCAAGCTGTGCCTCGTTCGCTCACTTTCCCTGATGGCGTTCGTCAGGCCGAGTGCGTGGGCTTGGATATACATTTCCGTGCTCGGAATCGAATATCGATGCGAATCCGCGCAAACAGCGGGAACACGGGGAGTTCCTAGCGCACCGACAACTGCGGATTTCAATCTCGTCACTCCCGGCTGTCAGCCAGCCATGCATGTTGCCACGAGAAAAGAGAGACAGCGCCATCTATGTCCTCCGAAACTGCCCCCTTGCCTTGGAAAACAGAACAGAGAGCACCGGCGTGACGAATTTGCCCCGATGTAGAGTTTATCAGACGACTCTATATTGGAGCAACGTCCAAAAGTCCATAGGCCACATTTCCACTTTCGATAAAAGTCCCTTGAGGTATTTCCACTGCGACGGTTCAATCAAATGTTTTCTTCATATGTTCATTAATGGTTGAATCATCGGTTGAAAGTTTTTTTTCTTTTTCTATAGATTTTTATTTAAACTGGATGAAACTTGGTCGATAAAAATTGGTACTGAATTTTGGAAAGATTTTTGGCATCTGGAAGTCAGGTTGTTAAATGTTGAAAATGTCAATTTTTTACTCAGGCTCTTGTGGAAAGTTACAAAAAGTTACACTGAAAACGAAATTTGGTTGATTCAACAAAATATTTGTCTCAATACGTTCAACGATATTATTTTGCAAATTGAACTTAATTCTTGGTTTATTTAACTCAAGTTTCATTATTTCAAATAAACAAGTGTTGTTTCAACGAAATATTTTCAACTAAATCTGCTCTCAGTGTAGGATTTTCATCAATAAATTTATCGATTTCTAGGTGATAAAACTTTCAAAAATTTGACACAGACTTTAGTACCATGTTAAAGAAAAATGTTAAGAAATTCTATAGAAAACCATATTTATCGTAAAATCACAGGAGAACCTTAAGGGTACTCAAGTTCTTAGGTATTGCCTTAGATAGCACCTTTCAATAGTTTTACCATGATTCTATGGTAAAAATGATTTTCTATAGAATTTCTTAAAACTTTGCACAGAAGGTGCTCAGAGGTCTGTCAAATTTCGAAAGAAATATGTACACAATTTTTTTGAGGTGTTAATATTATGAACAATTTTCAAAAATTTTCCACCATTTTCGATTTTGAACATTCTATTTGAACATATATCTGAATATTAATTGGAGTTGAATAATTTGGATTAAACTGTTTTAAGGTATCAGTTATATCAGTACTGTCAAATCAAAAGTTTTTGTCTTATACCATGTGGTTTTTGAGCTCAAGTTTATTAAGAAAAGTTGTTGCTAATTGTTCCAAGAACAACATGTTCAAAATTCAAGATAATCCAAGGTTACCTGTACTCGCTACGTATTTATGAAAATTGAAAAAATCATAATCTTAGAACTTTTTTAAAAACCTTGAAAAAGCTTCTTTGAAGTCCAATAAACAGCTGTGCAAAATTTCAACAAGTTCCACTAGCCAGAAATCAAGATATTAAGAGTTTAAAATAGCAATATCAAACACGTGCTCTTATGGGAGGCTGCGTCAGAAAATAGTGATTTTTGACAATTAATATCTCGATATCTACGCAGTAAAACTTGTCAAAATTTAATAAACAATTGCACATTGTATCGAAGTAGATTTCTGCAAATTTTTAACAAAATCCTGAGAAAACGATTTTATGATAGAACCACCTTAAGGAGAAGAGACAGGAAGAGAGAGAGTGAGGGATGGAGGGGGGGGGGAGAGGGAAAGTCAGTGTGTGAGCTCGTGGGATAACGATCGTTAAATCCGTAACGTTGGAGCGAGCGACGCGCAATCTCACACTGCCGTGCCATTTTATATAAATACAGGCTCTCCCGTAAGGCTCAAATGGCGGAAAATAACGATCAATGCTGAATTTCATTTTTTCCCCCCACTCTCCTTAATTTTTTTATTAATTTTTTTTACAACTCTTTAATTTTGATGCACCTGTGCCAGTGACATAGGTGTTTGCACGAATGCGTTCGTTCGCCACGTATTTCGGCCCAAATGCGCCCGGATCCGACGACAGGTGCGCCGAAGGGCGCCTTAACGACGACCAAGGGCTGTTTTTATACGCAAACGAGGCGTTTGCCCGTCGTTACCTCGTCGTTCATTTGTTTTTTTTTCTTTTTAAAATCTCTCTAAAATTGAGCATATCTTTTAAATTTATTTTAAAAAAAAATTCCGATGCGTTATTAAAAATAAAAAAACACACAAAATTAAGGTAAACGGTGTCATAATTGGACATTTAATGGTATTCTCACTTTATCGATATTTAAAAATATTCCAATGAAAAAATTTGCTTCAAATTGACTTTTAAATTATTCTCCAATGTTTAAGCGATCCAAAACTCATATTATGTTTCAATTTAAAGACGGTACAACGGAGACAGTGTATTCAAAATCGTGTCCATACGTACTGACTAAATGTAAAAGCATATAACTTGAATTTATTTTTAAATTAAATATATAGATCTTCCTTAGCATTATGTTAAAATGTATACAAAATTTAAAGAGGCTCTACACCATGTAGTTAATTATATAAAATTTTTGTAAAATTGCTATTTTTATCATGAGCTTTTACGGAGAAGATTAAAAAAATTACGTATAGTTTTTAATAAAGTTTAAAAAAATTATAATTGCAAAATTTGTTTAATAACGTTGGCGAAGGGTGAATATTTCATCGCGTTTTCGTAGGTGGGTGGAACGTCACAATTTCAGCTTGCTAACTTCTTTTGATGATTCTGAAAATTCGACGGATAGCCGAGAATCCACGGGAGCTGGAAATCCAATCTCTCTCCCAACATTTTCTCGGTCTCGCCGGGTCGTCCGCCGTTTTGCTCGCCCAGCGTCGCATATCTCCTCCGCCAACTAGTTAGTAGTTGGACAGACAATTTCAAATTACGTGAGCGACCTCGACGCATGGACGCAAAAAAAGAAGAAGTCTGAGAAATAGCGAAAGGGCAGGCAGGCAAGAGTGAAAAAGAATTATATTCATGAGTGAAAGAAAAAGAGAAAAAAAGGGAGAGAAAATAAAAAACAGGAACGAAAGGGCACAAAATATCTTTCTCGTTCTGTATCTACTGCTCCCTTATTATTTCTCTACTTCCACATCTCCTGTCTTTCAAGGGATGCAAAAATCAAATCGAATAAAAAATTCATTAAACATTGCATTATTAATGTATAATGATAATAAACAATTCGTGAGTCTTATTAAAATAGAGATATACATATTATATTGTGAATAATAATGATAACATTATAGTAATTACATTTTAGTGAAAAATCATTACATTGTAATTACATATTAATTACTTCATTACAAAATTACATCTTAATTTTGTGAATAATCGTTACTTTTGATTTTTTCTTCTCTATAAACTCAACACCCCTGATACAATATGGGAAAATGATAAATTTATTGTAGCCCTGCTAATCTTCCATCATCGTTTTTCTCAGTTTAACTGCCATCCATTTTTTTCTATCTAAATTTTGGATAAAATAAAATAAAAGTCTAAACGTGTTTTATTCGAATGCATATCTCGTCCAGCTCGGGACAGTTCTACGATACGAAGAAGGAGAAACGGCTGGACAGTGAGGACAAAGTTCGCGAAATTTTCTCGTCTCTCGCATGCACCTTTTATCCTGCTACTTTCTGCGAAACATTTACGATCGTTGCTCTCCGTGGGAATACATTCCGGGCGAGCGCGCGGAGAACGCTCCCGTCGCGTTATCTCGGCGATAGCGGGTACAAAAGTTTCACCAGACACATTTGTCGCCGATGCCACGATGTCTCGGCGTCAAGCCTGAAGCTTTTTCCCCTTTCTCGATTCCGGTTGCAATATCTACTGTCCCTTGGACGATTTTTGGCAAGACCGGGGTCAAATGAGACACTCGTTTTTTTTTGAGATAGTTTACCGTGCAAAAATTGATTATGAGCTTCATGGCTTTTTAAAAATAGGATATTTGATAGGAAAAATGTTACTTATTCATCGGGGTGAAAATCAAGAATTCATATTGAAGAATTGAAAAAACTGATCGAAAAGTCAGTTTTTTTGGCTTATTCGATATGAACTCTTCGATTTCGCCTCGAATAATTATCATTTTTGTTATCTACGAGAAATTTGCGATCAAATAAGCCCATAAAATCGAAAAAAAAAGATTTCAAGAAATTTGGTGATTCACTCTGGTCCTTGCGGACCCATGAAAATTTCAATTAGCGATATCTTTTCTTTCTCTTAACAAAATTAACTATTATTAGAGGTGATTCTTATTTTCGTGACGATTGGGAAGCTCTTTATTAAGATATTAATTGATAAAAAAAGGCCACTTTTGTATACCTTCCCATAAGAGCACGTGTTTGAAATTGCAACTTTGCATAATAAACATCTCAGTAACGAGCTACCTAATTTCAATAAAATTAATCACTGATCTCAGTATGGCGTTAAAGAAACTTCATCCAATATTTCGAAAAAAATTTCATTATTTTTTCTCCAATCACATAGAGAGTAACCCTGTCATTGGATAACCTTGAATCTCAAATATATTTTTCCTCGGTCGATTTTCAGCAACTTTTTTAAATGTTAAAACTCTCAAACGACTTCGTATATGGGAGAAAAGCATTGTCAAACTTTTCGATAGCACCTCAGTAGGTAAAAAAAAGAAGGGGGATTGGAAAGCTCGGAATAGGCAGTGGAATAAAAGTGGATCGTTGTGCAGCTTCGAGAGGGTAGTTTTGTCATTCCGTAATGGAGGGGGAATGAATGAGAGTCTGGTGGAGAGTGCGCACTCCAGTTTCCCGTTTCTCCGTCGATTGTCATGAAAAAAGACGACTAGCTGGGCGATAGAGGTCGATTCGGAGCTATCCTGCTCGAGTCCCTTTGTACTCCGGAATTTTCTCGAAGCAAGAAAATCGAAAAAACATGCATACACGTTTTTCTCGGTGCATCTCCATAAAAACCATTTGGCGGAACGAGGAGAATTGAAATGCTCGGAGATTCTTCCAACCTCAGCACAGGGTTGAATATTTTTCTTCCTAAGGTGAGAAGAAACAAGTGTAAAAGCATCGAGGAATAAAAATAAAGAGGCCAGCAGAGCCTGAACGCGAGTGTTTCATTTGACCCCGGTCTCGTCAAAAATCGCGTCTGACGAAATCTCTGCGAAAAATTGTGCGAGCCCGAGACGCCTGTGTCGCGAAAAACACAATGGGGTGGATGGGGGTTGGCTCCGGGCTTTGAAAACTCTTCGGTTTTGTATTCGAGAGAAGTCTTTGAAAGCGCTCGTTGATGGCCAACAAAAGCTGGCTCTCCTCGTCGCGGTCTCGGAACAGCGGCTCCGTTACAAAACGGGGACTCCAACGGTTTTTAAACACAGCGTGGTCCACTGGGGTGGTCCAAAAAAAAATGACAAATTTTATTTTTTTGCCGACACACGCACGTTTTAAATATCTTCGGGATGATAAAAATAAATGCCACACCAAATTTCAGGCGTTAAATAACATTTTTTACAGGCGGTGATTTTTAATTTTTTATTTCCCATTTTAATAAGATTGGACATTTTTTTCTATATTTATAGATAATTTACATAATTTCATAGAAAATTTGACGCTCTTGAAAAAAGATCTCTTGGAATTTTTTGATAAATTAACTCCTTCAAAAGTTATTGTAATTATATAATTATATAAATATATATATATAATTATAATTTTTACACAATTTCAACTTTAATCTTTATATATATATTTAATCAATTATATAGTATATATTTATATAATTATATAATTATAATTATATTATATATTATATATTTATCAATTATTATAATATTATTATTATATATATTATCTATATTATAATTATAATTATAATTAACTGAATTATTAATAGTAATATAGCGAAAATTGTCCAACTATTGGGACATGTCCATCTATCGGAACGTTTACCTTACACTCGTTTTCTTTCGTTTTTTTTTTCTCGTATTTACCCTCGCACTATCACGCTTTTTGTTATCCTCATTTCCAGCTGCTTGTTGTTTGGGGAAGCTTTTGCCATTAGCTCTCTTTCTGCACTGTATACGTGACAACGTCAATATGAACGGAAAGAAATGGGGATGGAAAAGAAGGAAAAATGTGAGAGGACCGAGAAGAGAGATGAGAGTGCTGTCTGGGGGCTTCACGAGCTTTTACGCTTCGAGATATCGCGTATCGTACCATTCTAACGCTTTTCATAAGAGAACGGGGAATAATGAGACGTGCTCCGTAAAATGGCATTCCGTGATACGAGAAAAATATGCGCAAAAACACTAACGTTTGACGTTACTCCATTTTACGTGGTTTTAATAGTTTTTGAACAAAACTGTAGGCATATTGATTTTTTTTTCGTACAATCAGATTATTCCAATATCAGAACACAACTTTTACAAATACGTGTATATCTGAAAAAATTTTAGCTGTTTTCTTTGACGAACATTATTTTAAGTACTACGTTGCTATGACCAAGAAGCTCTTAATTAATTTTTTATCGTGATGATTATTTAAATAAGTCGTGTAGTATCTGTCGTTCAGATTTTAGGATTCAGGGTTATCCACGTGTCTTCTTGTCTTAGGTCACTCGTTCCAATGCCATTAAAAAATTAAATTAATTTAAATTAGTTTAAATTAAATTAAATTAAAAATAAATAATAAGAACTGCGTTTAAAGTATTTCATATAAAAATAATTGCCTTGGTGACACTTGAAAATATCTCTGGAATACTTTTTGTCCAGTCTCGAGTCATAGGGATGGTAAGAAAATTCCATCATTTGTACGTGTTCGCGATTTCAAAGTTTCGTTTTCCGTTCTTCGCGATTTTGGTCTGTCTGACAGGACTGATAGCACCGAATTTGACGTGACTGAATGTGAGCGGATTTCGCAATGTTTCGTATACGTCAGGACGTTGAAAGAGTGGCAATAAATGTGGCGAGGAGAGAATACAATGGGGAGGAACGTCGGAGAGGCGCGATTGGTTGAGAATAAACGAGGATGAGCGAAAAGGTATCTAAACCAAAAATAAGTAAATAGATGAAAAAAAAAATGGAACATCGAAAGGATGAAAGGAATGACATGGAGGAAGAAAGGCCAGAGGTTCGAGAATCGAGGGTATATTGTCCGGGCCATTTGGGGATGAAGAGGGCGAAGGGTGTGAGCTCTCCGGAGGCAGAAGAGTCCGGAAAATCGAGTACGTGGGGGAGAAAAAACGAATTGGGTGAAGAGAATTGACAGGGGGTGGAGGGAAAATAAAAGAATGACAGGATGGCGTTGAAACGTATACAATTGGCAATTCTATATACTGGGCCGTCGGGACGAACTGGCTTCGATGAGGGCGAGAGAATCCGCGTTGATTTCTTCTTGATATCGCGACGTTATTGTTGAGCTTTATTTGACCTCCGGAATCTCAACGTCTATCGATCGAATTTCTTCTCCCTCTCCTCCATTTTCCATCCTTTTCCAAATTTTTCATCAATATTTTTACATATTTGTTTACACTTTACACTATAAATTTTTTAAATGAATGATAACAAATTTCAATTTCAAAGATAATTTTTTATCAAAATTTTTACATATTTGTTTACACTTTACACTATACATTTTTTAAATTGAATGATATCAAATTTCAATTTCAAAGATAACTGGCTTCGATGAGTGCGAGAGAAAATTTGGCATTTGCCAAATGGTGGATGACTCTCAAAAAATGGTTAGCTAAAAAGTGTCGAGGCTGACCTCACGGCTGAATATTCGGGAAAATATGAAAGTGCTCGTATCCCCAATTGGGCTCAAATGGGTTTTGAATAGGAATCAAGGGGATAGAAATCGAGCAGGCCTAAATTCCACCATTTGTATATCTATGGTGTACGAGTTAATAGAATTTCGCAGTAAAAGGCCAGGTAGAAAGTTTGAATCCAATCGAACTGTATGCCACATACGGGTCGTTCGTGGTTTTACTATTGGGGGAGGGTTAAAAACCCTCAAGCCCTTCAAACCCTTTCTCTACAATGATTCCCACGTAAATGTGTCAATGTATACTCAGGGAAGTATTGCAAATGAAGATACTTCTAAATGCAGACTACAATCCTGCAATAAATGTCCAGCATGTAGCAAATTATGTCATCAACTTAGTATAGACGTGATTAATGATGAAAAGCAAAATGAAGAGGATATCGAGCACTTCCAGAGAGTCCATACGTATGTTTGTCATGTGTGGCATGTGTTTTCTCACATTCACTGACGTAAATATGCAATTGAAACAGAGAGAAGGGAGAGGGGGTTCAAGGGGATTTTCAACCCCCTATGGCCGGCCCTGAATTCCTTCCCCTCGTCCATGCGTCGATAGAGAGAATGGAAACGCAGAACGCGATGAGTCAATTCAATCAATTGGTCGGTACCTGTAGCGATAGCTGCGTTCACCTATTTGCATTTACTGCCCGGGTCTCCGTCAAGCCCGTCCTCTCTAGGCCCGGCCAACCCCAACAGAATGCCACAACGGACGAGCCGGAAATGAATGTATTAGCGTGCTAATTGCTAATTAAAAACACCAGCCACGCTCGCAAGAGACAGAGGCGAGAGGCTCGATATTGTAGTGGAAAAGGATCACTGGAAAATCAGCCGCCATACCCCACTGGTTCACGCCCTGCATCTTTCCGCAACCAACTAGTGCGAAACTGGCTGTTATATGACCAGAAATCCATTGTCATTCCATCAACCTCTCCTACCCTGGGTCTCGTTGCTCTATATACTTCGTATTGATCCCTTTAAATGGACCAATCTTATTGCAGAAATGCAACTTTTCCATTCGTCCAGGCCCAAATAAAATTCTGGCTTGATCTAATGACAATCAAAACTCTTGATCATGATCACATACTAAACATCTAGTAATCATTTTTGACCATTCATGAATCATCACC